>JAPFFP010004956.1:0-40903 GCA_026153255.1 Solanum medicagineum
GACTTAGGAAGCTAGCAGGTGAGTCACCTACTTGCTTAGCTTAAATTTGCTAGCTAAACGGAGACGAGGCCCAACGTTGAATTTGTCCAAGTCCGCTAATGAATAAAGTCCATGTTAAAAGTGTAACTTTCGTGTTTTAGCATCATAAATGGAGTTTATTTTCATCCGAAGAAGAATATAAAAAGGGCACAAGTACATTACAACCTAGTTGACTATTTGGCCCCAAACTAAGTGAAGAGAAATTAGGCAAATGGGCAACCAAGGCCCAAGTGAAAGGGCCAAGTTGCTGCATCACCACCTTTATAATATGAGGCTTAAACCACACAAGAAATTCTTCCAAAATCTCTTTTAAAAAGGCTTACAAATAGCACTTTTAAGTCATTCTTAACTTGGAAAAAAATCAGCTTTCACAAGCTTTTTCTCTACACTTTCTTAACCTAGCAAAGCTGCCACAAGGAGACTTTTAGTGTTCTTGGAGAATCCTTATACCTCAAAAGTAATGGTAAGTAAGTTTACTTATGTGTTTAGTATGATTTTCTTATGAAAAACAAGAGATTATGTTGGTTATGTTTATGCTGAAATTGTTGGACAGTATGTGTTTCGAAAGTTGTCATACATTTTTCTTGTTTATTTTGAAGCTTTTCTCTTTTTGGTTTGATTTCTTATGAAGGGAGTCTACTGTTATTAATGAGTATTGGTTCTATAATAATGTATAAAGGCTTTTGCACCATTTTTACAGTCCACGAAAGTGAGTCCTTGTGTGGTATCGTAACTGTGCTCGTAATAGGAACTTGTGGGCTATTGATTGAGGACTATGGTATCATGTCCTACACCTATTTTAAGGACTATTTTTGAACTATTTTAAGATTTGTTTTATGTGTATGTATGGTGGGGATAGTTTGGTTAAAGTTGGAATAGGTTTGGAACTGTCGACGTCGAAATGTAGTGAAGGGATGTAACGTTATGCCGCCTATTTGTATGTTGCATAGAATTGTTATGTGTTGTGTTTTGTGGGCTATTGTAAGACTGTTATGACACTAAAAAAGGTTACACATTATGTGTATATGAGAATGTGTATTAGAAAATACTAGTAGGGACGGAAATGTTGAAAAAATACGCTCGGGTTTATAATCATCCGCTTGCAGCCCCTATGTTGTTTTTTTATGAGATTGGGATGCCAAGATGTATCTATTGGCTGCTAATGCTAATTTTATCACTTACTATATTGTAGATAAATATTTGGAGGTAGGGAAGGTTATTTCTAGGTAATAGCGAGGTCGTACAACGAGGTATGTAAGGCTACTTGATTTCGTATTATTTGAATCGCCTAGCCAGGGTCGATCCTATCATGGTGGGTAGCCCAAGGAGTGAAAGGAAAAACCTAGCCAGGGCCAATCCCAACACTGATTTACCACTATCAGCTAGTCATTTGTATTACATTTTGTGCATAGATTACACCGTAAAGGTAATGTAATAATAAGAACATTAAGTACATGATCCCACAGTATAACTAAACGTGGTCTCTTATCCGACACCAGTGCATAGTTTATTTTGAGTTGTTACTTCATATATAGTATTTTCTGCCTTACATATGTAGTACATTATCTCATACTGACGTTCCTTACGGGGGACCTACAAATCATGCTGCAGGTACAGGTGCTAGTAGATCTCCCCAGTAGGAGTACAGGATGTCCAGCTGTTGTTACCAAACTCTTGGTTGCTTCGGAGCCTTGTGTGTCTAGAGCTTATATTTTTTTGTTGGATAGTTAGTCGAGGTGGGGTCTTTCCTGACCCTTATCAAATACTTTTCCTTATCTAGAAGCATTGTAGACTATGTAAATTAAAGTGTGTTCATGTCTCATACGTTAGACACCGTGGCCCCAACAACCTAGCCATATGCACTTCCTTTTGGCTTATTATTACTGTTTACTTTCTTAAAAGCATATTTTATGCATACATCCCTTGTAATATGTATAGAAAGCGCATTGATACAGGTTCGTTCTCCTGAGCCTTATTGGCAATGAGTGTTAGTCCGCGTTAATGGGACTTTAGGTGTGACAGAAGTGGTATCAGAAAGGGTCATCCTAGGAAGTGTACAAAGCCGTGTATATGTAGAATCTTGTTTATTGATGTGTTGTGCACCACATTTATAAGCAGGAGGCTACATGGCATTTAGGAGTTGTTACTTTCTTTTTATTCTTTAGATCGTGCCATAGCGCCAAGTGTTATAGGTGCATTTTGTCTAACCCCTAAATTGTTTTGTACAGCAAGTATGCTAGAAACCAGGAAAAACAAAAGTAAAGAAGGAACTAAAGTAGTGGTTGGTATACCCAGTCAGGTGAGACAAGCAATGAGGTTCAAGAGGAGTCTCTTTCACAAACATCTCCAACTCCTCCAGCTCCTGATGAACTCGGAAGTGAAATTCGCCCAGAACAACCTATCGATGCTACTGTGTAGGATTTGAGAAATGCAGTCCAACTATGACTCGTATAGTTTGTAGCCAAGGTCAAAGACAGGAAGGTCCAGTTATAGGTGCAGGTAGTGCGAATAGGGCAACTGGCACGAGGATACGTGATTTTCTTAATTTGGACCCTCCATCCTTCACTGGGTCAGATCCTAATGAAGATCCCCAAGACTTTATTGATCAGATTCAACGCAATTTAGATGTTATGCATGTGAGTGGTACAGAAGATGTCGAGTTAGTGACATATAGGTTGAAGGGTGTGGCTATATTGTGGTATGAAGCTTGCAAGCAATCTAAGGGTATAGATGCACCCCCAACTGCCTAAAGGAGTTCAAAGAGGTATTTCTTGACCATTATTTGCCATTAGACATCCGAGATGCCCGTGCAGATCAGTTCTTGAATCTCCACCAAGGGATTATGAGCGTGAGGGAGTATAGCCTTCAATTTAATTCCCTGTCCAGGTATGCTCCTAATATAGTTGCTTCTATGGCAGATAGAGTTCATCTATACGTGATTAGATTAGATACGTATCTGGTCAGAGATTGTACCATTGCTTCCTTGAACAAAGATATAGATATAGCGAGAATGCAAGCTTTTGCACAGAAATTGGAGGATCAGAGGAAAAGGAGAAGGACACAAGAGTTAAAAAGGGCGCAGTCTAAGAGGGCCAGGTCTACAACGCAGTTTACACCATCCTAAGGTGAGCTTAGGCTTCGGCTTTCTAATAGAATGCCTAGGCCATTATCCTCCTACTCTGCAGCCAGTGCTCCACCACAACTTCAACAGTCTAGGAGAAATCAATTTTTTCCAAGAAGTGAAGGACAAGGCGGCCGAACAGCGTGATATTCAGCAGGCCAGCAAATGACCCCTATGCTGCCTTGTAAACAGTGTGGAAGAAGTCATTCAGGTATATGTCATTTTGGGGCAGATGCTTGTTATTGGTGTGGTGCACCAGGGCATATGATGAGAGATTGCCCGAGAAGACGTATGGGTGATATAGCACAACCTACTAGATCAGCTGTTGCATCATCATCGTTAATTTCTCAAATAGGTAGGGGTAAATACGTACCTATGGGTCGTGGTAGAAGTGTAAGAGGGGCAGCTAGCTTTAGCGGAGTCTAGAATCGTACTTATGCTCTGGGAGTCAGCATGATTTGGAAGCTTCACCCGATGAGGTCACAGGTACATTGTCCATCTTTTCACATAATGTATATGCATTAATTGACCTTGATTGTACACTATCATACATTATCCCACTAGTTGCTAGGAAGCTTAAGAGAACACCCAAATTATTGTACAAACCATTTGAAGTGTCCACACCGACCGGTGAATCTATTATGGCTAAAAGGGTTTATTATGACTGTCTAGTAACTGTTTGTGACCGTGACACATTCGCTAACCTTAATAAGCTAGAAATGGTGGAAATTTGATGTTATAATAGGTATGGGTTGGTTAGCTTCTTGCTATGCCACCGTGGATTGCCGAACAAAGAGAGTGTACTTCCACTTTCCAAATGAAACGGTTCCTGAATGGGAAGGCAATGTTGGGGTGCCAAAGGGTAATTTTATCTCTTATTTTAAGTCAATAAAGATGATATCTAAGGGGTATATATGTCATTTAGTTAAAGTAAGGGATATGGAGGTAGAATCGCCAACTCTTCAATCAGTTCCCGTAGTGAATGAATTCGTTGATGTGTTCCCCGAAGAACTTCCAGGCTTACCTCCAGAATGAGAAGTAGATTCTAGTATTGACTTACTTCCAGGAACTCAACCTATTTCCATCCATCCATATAGAATGGCCCCAGCAAAATTGTGTGAATTAAAAGAGCAGTTAAAAGACTTTTTGGAGAAGGGTTTTATAAGACCTAGTGTGTCCCCTTGGGTTGCACCAATGTTATTTGTAAGTAAAAAGGATGGCACTTTGAGAATGTGTATCGACTATCCACAATTGAATAGGGTGACAATTAAGAATAAATACCCCTTTTCGAAGATTGATGATTTATTTGATCAGTTACAGGGTGCCAAATGCTTTTCAAAAATTGATTTGAGATCAGGTTATCATCAAGTGAGGGTGAAGGAGAAAGATATACCTAAGACTGCATTCAGAACGCGCTATGGTCACTTTGAATTTCTTGTTATGTCATTTGGGCTAACGAATGCACCACCAGTTTTTATGGATCTGATGAATAGGGTATTCAAGCCATTCTTGGCTGTGTTTGTGATAGTCTTTAGAGATGACATTTTGGTATATCCAAGATCAGAAGAGGACCACATAAATCACTTACGACAAGTGTTATAGGTTCTTCGTGATAGACAATTGGATGCCAAATTTTGTAAATGTGAAATTTGGCTAAAATAACTGGCATTGTTGGGTCATATTGTATCCGATGAGGGAATAAGGGTTGATTCACAAAAGATAGAGGCTGTGAAAGATTGGCCAAGGCCAACAACACCCACGGAAGTTTGGAGCTTCTTAGGTTTGGAAGGTTATTACAGGAGGTTTGTTGAAAGCTTTTCTTCTATTTCTGCACATCTAACAAATTTGACACATAAGAAAACCAAGTTCCAATGGAATGATGCATGTGAAAGGAGCTTCCAAGGGCTGAAAAATAAGCTAGCTTCTGCACCTGTGCTAGTACTTCCAGAAGGCATCGAGGGGTATGTAGTGTATTGCGATGCTTCACAAGTTGGCTTAGGGTGTGTACTGACACAGCATTGTAAGGTAACAGCTTATGCATCTAGACAGTTACATCCGCATGAGAAAAACTATCCAACACATGATCTTGAGCTACCAGCGAATGTGTTTGCTCTGAAAATATGGCGCCACTATTTCTATAGGGTTCACGTTGACATGTATAGTTATCCTAAGAGCCTGCAATACATCTTTAAGCAGAAAGACCTAAACTTATGACAGCGGAGATTGCTAGAGCTAATAAAGAATTATGTCATTGATATACTATACCATCCGGGGAAGGCAAATGTTGTAGCCGATCCTTTGAGCCGTAAGGCAATCATGAATAATGGTGATGAAGTTGTGGTAAGTCAAGGAGTGACTAAGGATCTACATCAGCTGGCCAGTTTGGGAGTTCACCTTCTTGAAACTCCAAAGGAAGGGATTATTGTACATAATGTAGCAATGTCTTCATTAGAAATGGAGTTGAAAGAAAACCAGATCGATGATCCTATTTTATGACGACTTAAGGAAAAGGTGAGTTAGGGTACTATGAAGGGCTTTGAAAATACATAAAAGGGAGTACTTTATTGCCAAAATAGATTATGTGCCTGATATAATGGACTAAGGAAGAGGATAATGGAAGACGCCCATCATTCAAGATATTCCATCTATCCAGGATAAACTAAGATATATCATGACCTAAAGGGAATGTTTTGGTAGGGAGGCATGAAAAGGATCTTGCAGAATTTATGGCTCAATGTACAAATTGCCAAGTGAAAGTCGAACACCAAAAGCAACGAGGTTATATGCAATGTATAGAACTTCCAACATGGAAGTGGGATATGATCAATATGGATTTTGTTATCGGGTTGCCTTGCTCATTTCAGAAGTTTGACTCCATATTGGTAATAGTTGACAGACTCACAAAGTCAGCACACTTCTTGCCAGTCAGGAGTGATTATACAGATGAAGAATTTGCCAAGCTGTACTTCAAAGAGATAGTCAGGCTATATGGAGTCCCACTCTCCATTATATCTGACCGAGGAGTGCAATTCACTGCAAAGTTTTGGAAGTCCTTCCAAAGAAGTTTAGGGACACAAGTGAATTTGAGTATAGTATTCCACCCTCAAGCAAATGGTCCAGTAGAACGCACCATTCAAACACTTGAAGATATATTGCAAGCTTGTGTATTGGACTTTAAAAGCTGTTGGGTGGACCATTTGCCACTTATTGAATTTTCCTATAATAATAGCTACCACTCAAGTATCAAGATGGCACCTTGTGAAGATCTGTATGGAAGGAAATGTGGGTCGCCGATAGGATGGTTTGAAGTGGGTGAAACCACCTTGCTTGGGCTAGATCTAGTAAAGCAAGGCATGGAAAAAGTTAAGATTAATATAGCAGTGGCTAGAAACAGCCCAAAGTCGTCACAAATCATATACGAATCCTAGAAGGAGAGGACTAGAATTCTCAGTAAGGGATTGAGTATTTTTCAAGGTGTCTCCAATGAAAGGGGTTATGAGATTTGGTAAGAAAGGCAAACTGAGTCCACATTACATAGGTCCACATAAAATTATTAAGAAGTTTGGCCAGGTTGCATATGAAGTGGAGCTACCCCAAGCAGTTTTTCATGTCTCAATGCTTCGAAAATGCATAGGTGACCCATCCCGTATCACTCTAATTGAAGATGTGCAAGTTACAGAAGATCTCACATATAAAGAGGTACCTATTGCTATTCTAGATCGTCAAGTTAAGAAGCGAAGGAATAAAGAAATAGCTTCAGTAAATGTACTCTGGAGAAACCAGCAAGCAGAAGAAATAACATGGGAGGCCGAGGATGCGTTGAAATCAAAATACCCTTACTTATGTAAAGCTAAAGAAGAAGTTCAACTCGCGGAATTGGGACACTAATAGGTATGTGTGATTGAATACTTAATGCGTTGTCAAAACTTTGTGTAAAAGGTTTAAACTTGGTGAAGCTATCAAATTATGCTAACATTCGTGGATGAATGTTCTTAAGGGGGGAGGATGTAACACCCCATATCTTACAATATGAATACTATGCAAATGAAACATGATATGGCTTTTAAAATTAGCGCCAATTTTTAAAAGTGCTTGAGTCTCCAATTAAAGGGTGATATGCATGTCTAACGCTGAAGAGGGTCGAGTGTAAATAAGTTTATGTAAAATGAAGGAGATTATGACCTTAAATGAAGTGAGAGAAGTGAGGAGCTTGTAGGACTTAGGAAGCTAGCAGGTGAGTCACCTACTTGCTTAGCTTAAATTTGCTAGCTAAATGGAGACGAGGCCGAACGTCAAATTTGTCCAAGTCCAATAATTAATAAAGTTCGTGTTAAGAGTGTAACTTTAGCTCATGTTTTAGCATCATAAATGGACTTTATTTTCATCTGAAGAAGAACATAAAAAGGGACCAAGTACATCACAACCCACTTGACTATTTGGGCCCAAACTAAGTGAAGAGAAATTAGGAAAATGGGCAGCTAAGGCCTATCAACTTTGAGAACCAATTAGGCCCAAGTGAAAGGGCCAAGCTGCTGCATCACCACCTTGATAAGATAAGGCTTAAACCACACAAGAAAGTTGGCCAAAACCTCCTTTAAAAAGGCTTACAAATAGCACCTTTATGTCATTCTTAACTTGGAAAAAAAATCAGCTTTCACAGGCTTTCTCTCTGCACTTTCTTAACCTAGCAAAGCTACCACAAGGAGACTTTTATGTTTCTTGGAGACGTCCTACACCTTGAAGGTTATTGTAAGTAAGTTTACTTATTTCTTTAGTATGGTTTCTTATGAAAAACAAGAGATTATGTTGGTTATGTTTATGCTGAAATTGTTGGACAACATGTCTTCCAAAAGTTGTCCTACATTTTTCTCGTTTACTTGGAAGCTTTTCTCTTTTTCGTTTGATTTATTATTAAGGGAGGCAACTGTTATTAATGAGTATTGGTTCTATAATGATGTATAAAGGCTGTTGCACCATTTTTACAGTCCGCGAAAGTGAGTCCTTGTGTGATATCGTAATTGTGCTCGTAATAGAAACTTGTGGGTTGATTGATTAAGGATTATGGTATCATGCCCTCCACCTATTTGGAGGACTGTTTTTGAACTATTTTGGGATTGGTTTTATTTGTATGTATTGTGGGGACAGTTTGGTTAAAGTTTGAACAGGTTTGGAACTGTCGACGTCGAAATGTAGTAAAGGGATGTAACGTTATGCCGCCTATTTGTATGTTACGTAGAATTGTTATGTGTTGTGCTTTGTGGGATGTTGTAAGACTGTTATGGCAATAAAACAGTCTGCACATGATATGTATATGAGAATGTGTATTAGAAAATATGAGTAGGGGCGGAAAGGTTTAAAGAATACACTCGGGTTTATAATTATTTTCTAGCTGCCCCTACATTGTTTTTTATGAGATTAGGCTGTCAAGATGTATCTATTGGCTGCTAATGCTAGCTTTATTACCTACTATCTTGTAGATAAATAGTTGGATGTAGGGAAGGTTATCTCGAGGTAATAGCGAGGTCGTACAACGAGGTATGTAAGGCTACTTGATTTCATATTATTTGAATCACCTAGCAAGGGTCGATCCTATCATGGGGCGTAGCACAAGGGGTGAAAGGAAAAGCCTAGCAAGGGCCGATCCCAATATAGATTTACCATTGAATAGTTTATCATTTGTATTACATGTTGTGCACAGATTATACAGTAAAGGTAATGTAATAAAAAGAACATAAAGTACATGATCCCACAGTATAACTAAATGTGGTCTCTTATCCTACACCAGTGCGTAGTTTCTTTTGAGTTGTTACTTCATATATAGTATTTCATGTCTTACATATTCAGTACATTATCTTATACTAACGTCCCTTATGTGGGACCTGCTTTTCATGCTGCAGGTACAGGTGCTAGTAGATCTCCCCAGTAGGAGTACAGGATATCCAGCTGTTGATACCAAGCTCCAGGTTGCTTCAGAGCCTTGTGTGTCTAGAGCTTATATTTTTGTGTTGTATAGTTAGTCGAGGTGGAGCCTGTCCCGAACCTTATCAGATATTTTTCCTTATATAGAGTCTTTGTAAACTATGTAAATTAAAGTATGGTCATGTCTCGTACTTTAGACACCGTGGCCCCAACAGCCTAGCCATATGCACTTCCTTTTGGATTGAAATTACACAAAATAGAGTAATTTATTGCCAAAATAGATTATGTGTGCCTTATATTAATGTACCAAAGAAGAGGATAATGGAAGAAGCCCATCATTCAAGATATTCCATCCATCCAGGATCAACGAAGATGTATCATTACCTAAGAGGAATGTTTTGGTCGGGAGGCATGAAAAAAGACCTTGCAGCATTTGTGGCTCAATGTCTAAATTGCCAACAAGTGAAAGTAGAACACCAAAAGCCAGGAGGTTATATGCAATGTATACAACTTCCAACATGGAAGTGGGATATGATATATATGGATTTTGTTACTGGCTTGCCGAGTTCATTTCAAAAGTTTCACTCCATATGGGTAATAGTTGACAGAAATCACAAAGTCAACACACTTCTTGCCAGTCAGGAGTGATTATACAGGTGAAGAGTATTCCATACTATACCTCAAAGAGATAGTCAAGCTACAAGGAATCCCAATCTCCATTATATTGTACCAAGGAGCTCAATTCACTGCAAAATTATGGAAGTCCTTCCGAAAGAGTTTAGGGACACAATTGAATTTGAGTATAGCATTCCACCCTCAAACAGACGGTCAAGCAGAACACACCATTCAGACACTTGAAAATATGTTGCGAGCTTATGCATTGGACTTTAAAGGTAGTCGAGTGGACCATTTTCCACTTATTGAATATTCCTAAAATAATAGCTACCACTCAAATATTAAGATGGCACCTTATGAAGCTTTGTATGGAAGGAAATGGATGTCGCCAATTCGATCGTATGAAGTGGGTGAAACCACCTTGCTTGAGCCAGATCTAGTACATCAAGTCATGGAAAAAGTTAAGGTAATACAGCAGCGGCTAGAAACAGCCCAAAGTCGTCACAAATCGTATACGAATGCTAGAAGGAGAGGACTTAGAATTCTCAGTAGGGGATTGAGTATTTTTCAAGGTGTCTCCAATGAAAGGGGTTATGAGATTTGGTAAGAAAGGCAAACTGAGCCCACGTTACATAGGTCCACATAAAATTATTAAGATGTTTGGGCAGGTTGTATATGAACTAGAGCTACCCCAAGAGCTTTTAATGGTTCATCCAGTTTTTCATGTCTCAATGCTTCGAAAGTACATAGGTGACCCATCCCGTATCACTCCTATTGAAGACGTTCAGATTACAGAAGATCTCACATATGAAAAGGTACCTATTTCTATTCTAGATCGTCAAGTTAAGAAGCTAAGGAATAAAGAAATAGCTTCAGTAAAAGTACACTGGAGAAACCAGCAAGCAGAAGAAATAACATGGGAGGCAGAGGACTTGATGGAATCAAAATACCCTTACTCATTTGAAGGTAAAGTGGAAGTCCAACATGCGGAATTGGGACACTAATAGGTATGTGTGATTGAATACTTGTGTGTTGTCAAAAGTTTGTGTTTGTAAATGTTTAAAATTGGTTAAGCTATCCAATTATGCTAACATTCAAGGACAAATGTTCCTAAGGGGGGGAGGATGTAACACCCCACATCTTAGAATACTAGTACTATGCAAATGAAACATAATATGGCTTTTCAAATTAGCGCCAATTTTTAAAAGTGCCTGAATCTCCAATTAAAGGGCGATATGTATGTCTAACGCTGAAGAGGGTCGAGTGTAAATAAGTTTTAAGTAAAATTAAGGAGATCACAACCTTAAATAAAGTGAGAGAGGTGAGGTGTTTGTAGGACTTAGGAAGCTAGCAGGTGAGTCACCTACATTCTTAGCTTGAATTTTCTAGCTAAATGGAGACGAGGCCCGACGTCGAATTGTCCAAGTCCGATAATGAATAAAGTCCGTGTTAAGAGTGTAACATTAGCCTATGTTTTAGCATCATAAAAGGACTTTGTTTTCATCCAAATAATAATATAAAAAGGTCCTAAGTACATACAACCCACTTGACTATTTGGGCCAAAACTAAGTGAAGAGAAATTAGGAAGCAGTCAAGGCCTGCTAACTTTGAGACCCAATTAGGCCCAAGTGAAAGGGCCAAAGTTATGCATCACCACCTTGATAATATGAGGCTTAAACCACACAATAAATTTGGCTAAAATCTCCTTTAAAAAGGCTTACAAATATCACCTTTAAGTCATTCTTAACTTGGAAAAACAAATCAGCTTTCACAAGCTTTCTCTCTACACTTTCTTAACCTAACAAAGCTGCCACAAAGGAGACTTTTAAGGTTTTTAGAGAAGACCTAGACCTTGAAGGTAATGGTAAGTAAGTTTAATTATGTCTTTAGTATGGTTTTATTATGAAAAACAAGAGATTATGTTGGTTATGTTTATGCTGAAATTGTTGGACAGCATGTGTTCCAAAAGTTACCGTACATTTTTCTTATTTATTTTGAAGCTTTTCTCTTTTTGGTTGGATTGATTATGAAGGGAGGCAGATATTATTAATGATTATTTGTTCTATAATGATGTATAAAGGCTGATGCACCGTTTTTATAGTCCTCGAAAGTGAGTCCTTGTGTGATATCGTAATTGTGCTCGTAATAGGAACTTGTGGGCTGATTGCTTGAGGACCATGGTCTCATGTCCTCCACCTATTTTGAGGACTGTTTTTGAATTGTTTCAAGATTGTTATTATGAGTATGTATGGTGGGGACAGTTTGGTTAAAGTTGGAATAGGTTTGGAACTGTCGACGTCGAAATGTAGTGAAGGGATGTAACGTTGTGCTGCCTATTTGTATGTTGCATAGAATTGTTATGTATTGTGATTTGTGGGCTTTTGTAAGACCGTAATGGCACTAAAACAAGCTGAAAATGATATGTATATGAGAATATGTATTAGAAAATATGAGTAGGGGCAGAAAGGTTGAAAGAATACGCTCGGTTTATAATTATCCGCTTGCTGCCCCTATGTTGTTTTTTTATGAGATTAGGCTGCCAAGATGTGTCTATTCGCTGCTAATGCTACTTTTATCACATACTATGTTGTAGATAAATATTTGGAGAAAGGGAAGGTTATCTCAAGGTAATAGCGAGATTGTACAGCAAGGTATGTAAGGCTACTTGATTTCGTATTATTTGGCATGAAACATAGATCCCTCGTTGGCACATAGAGGCGCTTACCAACTCCAACACAACTATTAACCATGTCTCAACTATTTCACATGTTCATATGCTCCCATACATAGTCACGTTCAAATCTACATACATACTTGGAGACCAAGATACATGAGCTCGTTGAACTAAATAAAGTTCATGTGTTGTTCTACTTCCTATGCGTTTCAATATTTGTGTAACCTACTCCTTTAATTATGGTGTTGTCTTCTGTGATTATTTACATGCCATATGTTGTATCTACCATCCTACAGCTCCAATATTACGACCACAAAAAGAATCATCTCAAAGTTAATTGAAATATAAAGTATGTACCATCCTACAACTCAGTTATTCACATGCCAGGGTCGATCCTATCACGAGGGGTAGCCCAAGGGGTGAAAGGAAAAGCCTAGCCAGGTCCAATGCCAATATAGATTTATCACAGATCAGTTGGTCATTTGTATTACATGTTGTGTACACATTATACACTAAAGGTAAAGTAATAGAAAGAACACAAAGTACATGATCCCACAGTATAACTAAAGGTGGTCTCTTATCCTACACTAGTGCATAGTTTCTTTTGAGTAGTTACTTCATATATAGTATTTCCTGCCTTACATAATTAGTATATTATCTCATACTAATGTCCCTTATGGGGGATCTACATTTCATGCTGCAAGTATATGTGCTAGTAGATCTCCCAAGTAGGAGTACAGGATATCCAGTTGTTGTTACCAAGCTCTAGGTTGCTTCAGAGCCTTGTGTACATAGAACTTATATTTTTTGTGTTGTATAGTTAGTCGAGGCGGGGCCTGTCCCGACCCTTATCAGATACTTTTCCTTATCTAAAGGCTTTGTAGACTATGTAAATTAAAGTGTGGTCATGTCTCATACTTTAGACACTGTGGCCCCAACAGCCTAGCCATATGCACTTCCTTTTGGTTTGTTATTACTATTTGCTTTCTTAAAAGCATATTTTATGTAGAAATCCCTTATAATATGTATAGAAAGCTCATTGATACAGGTTGTTTCTCCCGCGCCTTACTGGCAACGGGTGTCGGTCCGCCTTAATGGGACTTTGGGTGTGACACAAGTGATGATGTTCACGCTGCAATAGGAAAGCATTCGCTGTCAGTAATTAAGCTAACCAAAGGTTAGGGTCGAATCCATAGGGAATACAGGGCTTGAATCCGAGAATTCACTATCAATCATTACAAGTATCTATAACGAAAATCTCTAAATGGGGGCAGGGGGGTTTGTGATTCAAGAACAAAGTAAAGTAAACACTACACTACAATATAGGAAAACGCTCAATTTTAGGGACAACATGGGATTTGTGTTCCCCATGGTTTGTTGACTCAATTACCCTAAGTAACATAACTACAATAGGAGATTCGCGTGCAGTACGGTAACTTAGGTTCTTCCAGCCCTCTTGTGAAGGTGAAGGTCGAATTTCACCATGGTGCTTGGTCGGCTACCATGGCGTTCCAACTAACCATTACCCATTATCCCAATCAATCTACCATTGGTTAGGCTTGGTTAATTAGATGCGAACACATCAATCGAATCCTATCATCTACTTCACTTTTCCTATTTGTCACAGCTTTAGTCAGGCTTGTGATAGTAGGCGGGGTTTGCTGTTGGCTATCACCAAACAACAATCATAATGAAGGGAAGTGGACAATACATGCAAAACCCCAATCATAGAAATGCAATAAACCTAGGGCATCTCAAGTCAACTATCCATGGTCCCACAACCCTAAGTTGTGGGTGCTTAGCTACTCATGGTTAAGGCAAAACCAAAAAGAATGCAAATACAAAATATAATTTTGGATTTTACCTAAGGCAATGAAGGATGAAGACACCAACAATTGCAAACGAAAAGCTTGATAGATTGACAGTGAGTACAAGGCAAGATTTGCAATGCCCCACATGTGAGGGTGTGCGACTCAACCCCTGACCATCCAAAGGAGTGGGGACCCTTTGGCATAGGTCTATTCCCCATAAAGTAATTTTTTTTAAAAAGAGAGAAAATGATAAAGTAAGCTAAAACCCTAGAAAATCCTTGAGAGAATATTCAAAGGTGATGTTCAATATCTCCCCTCTACAATTTGATATGCATTTTTTTAATAAAACCCTAACTCAAAGTATTTATAGTGTTTACAAATTTACCCTAAAAATTGCACAGAAAAGACAGCTGGCATCTGGTTCGCTTTGTAGGTACGACTCGTAGGGTGGCCTCATAGAGTTGACCTCCACTCAGTAGATATCTGATTTAGGTCTTTGTTTCTTGCCACGATAACACCCTACGACTCGTAACTTTGGCTACGACTCGTTGGTGAACTCGTATGTCCTATGATTCAGCAAAATCTGCAATTTTCATCCAAAATCATGCCAATCCAACTTTTCTGCAAGAAAAACAAAAAAACACATAAAAACGATAAAAGGTCGCATTAAGAACTCATAAAATCCCGTATTTTAGGCATCAAATTTGTTGTACTTTGATAGCACATCAACACCCTCAACTTAGATTTGTTGTTTGTACTCAAGTGACGACTCAATCTACGCAGACAATGACAAATACATAGTAGCTATACCAAGGGCATATACATCATTCACTCTAATCCAGGTACCTAACTATCATTTTCAAAACCAGATTGCAAATCTACTAAGCACAACAAAAACATGATGGTGAATCTACCAACTCAACTATGATAAGCTAAGGAGCATCAACCATACACAATCACAGGTACAACAATATGCTAATCAAGTAGTGCAAATGCCCTCACAGAAAAGAAGTTCCTCTTACTCACTCAAGGAGTATTTAAAATTCAGAGACTGAGGAATCATTCTCACTCTCACAAATGAAATTCATGTAAAAGGACTAACACCATAGGCTTGCCTCTATACTCATATTCCGGCTTGGTGACAAAAGAGGGTTTGGATCACTTTAGGACTTATGGGCTTGTAACATAGGTTCAGGGGGCTTTGGTATGGAATTTTAGGCAAGTAGTGACTAAAATTTATCCTTGAACCATGTTTACCAACCCTTTTGCTTTCATAACCCAACCATTTTCACTAAATCTATCCTTATTCTCCTGTTTCAAGATTTCCCCGGGTGCTTTCTTTCTATTTTCAGCTGTGTCTTATTTCTGAACTCAATTCTTGCTGCTTTTTCTCAACTCAAAACACTTTCCTTTCCTTTTTGTTTACCCTACTTATGATTTTTTCTTTATTTCATTCTTTATTTCCTAACCTTTTACTTAGGCTTTTAGCCTGAGGTGAAGTACATGATATCTATTCCCCAAACAAGGGACACAATTTGTAGCCACCCTCAACATAGAATTTTAGCCTCAATTAAGGTTCACATGTTCTAGGATAGACCAGGGCCAATATCAAGGTATTTCATCAACCAAGGTTAAGCTAGTAAGGTGTCAAGAAAGAATGAGTACATGAGTGTCTTAAAAATATTGAATAAGGGTTTCACTAACTCATTTGGTAGGTCATTTACGATAAAAATGGGTTCACTAAAAGAACAAAGGCCTAAGATCCTTTCAAAATCAACTACTTGACCAAACCACTTTCAAAGTAACAAGGCAAGTTCTGAGTCCATATATGATGCATGAATGAAGAAAAATAAGCTCACAACACACATGATATTGCACCCACAATCAAGTATAGACTCAAAGGTCATGCTTCAAGCCTTAACATACCTCCACCTTATCAGAACAAACATTGCTAGATAATCAAAATACGTGAATGAATCAATAACTTCAATCTCAAAAATTTTGAGGTTACCCAATATTTTTCAAATTATTCAAAAACCATTTAAAGACTATATATATACCAACAGATAATACTAGTATGAATTTACACATTATCTACACTACCTAAACATGTCGGTTCAACAGAAAATTAAATATCCACAGTGAAAACGAAACACGACAAGAAAACCCTGGGATCAAAAATAAGGGAAGTCATGGACTTGAGGCTACTCAGACTTCACCTTAACCATAACATCCCACACCCCACCAAAATAGAATACTTTGTCCTCAAAGTAAAAACATGTACTTAGACGAAAACCTAAACACAGATATATATACATTAAAAACCAACATTTTCAAAACTAATATCCAAAACAACATCCAACATAAAACATCCAAAACCAACATAGTAAAAATATTGTCCAACAAAACTACAAAGTATCCATAAAGAAAATATAAGAACTGGGGTCAAAAGGTCAAATATCTTGGTGCTCAAGCACAAGTATTTGTCTGGTCAGTAAGGTCCTAGGTCATGACCTCCTTCTCAGCAATCTGGGTCACAGTTGTACGTGAACTACCTTCTCCATATGAAGGTTGTTGCTCCCTATCTCTCTGTATGACCACCAATAGGATCGAGTCCTGCACCACCTCCTCTGGTATCGGCTCCTCAATCAGGGCTGCTGGGTTATCAGGTCTGGGCCTCTTCTGGCTCAACTTTGGATCTTCTATCTCTAGGGGCCTCTTCCAATGAGCATGCGGCCGGTCAACTAGCCAATCAAACATCTTGTCACCCGCCGATGCTACTTCTGGGACTGGAACTGGGTCTTGTAACATCTACAATAGGTCAGCCTTAAGCTTGGCCAACTCCTGTGTCCTGCGCTCGTGTCAACAGGCTGAGCACCCTCAGGCCTCCGCTGGACTCTCACCTCAAATGCATCTATTCTGTATGCACCGCACTAACTCTCTCATTTACCAATACATGGGCGAATGCCTTTACCCTCTCCTCGAAATCCCCTACGGTCTGACATATGCTGCTAAAGCCTATAGCCTAGACTCCACTATAGCCATCTTGCGTAATAGTGCCTTAAAAGCAACAACAATGATAACAAAATCAACCTGTAATGTAGATGTTGCTAGCCCTAGATTACTAGAGGATGGCATGGACTTAATCTCAACAGCTGGCGTAGACTCTGTAGTGGTTGGAGTAGTACCGGTGGTAGCTGGAGTGGAAACTTTTGTCGTAGGCTTTACTAGGAATGGATCTGGGATAGCTAAAAGAGCTGTATGAGGTAGGGCCACCGGGTTCTCCTTATCCTTTATTAGTCTAGGATCCATACTGCGTGTGGCCTCAACATGCTGGTCCCGATAGAGGTCTATTAGAACACCTACTGCATTGCATAATCGATGGATCAAAACCCGAACGGCGGATTCGTTGATTTGCTCAGAGATAATCGCGGCCCAATATATCTCAAATCTTACTAAAATGCTCGCTAATAACACAGCTCACTCTGAGGTGATCACATTATCCGTGAAAGTAGGCCGGATACACATACGGATAATGGACCACCAAAACTTGGCCCGAAAAGAGAGGTGGGCCTTCATTATAGGATTTGCGTTATTTGTAAACCATGTCAGCTCGAAACACTCCTCGCAAATCAAACTGGCAATCCACTATAAAAGCTCTGTCTTAGCCCCAATGTTCTTTCCCAGACACCATTCTCCTCATCTTGTCAATGCATCCATCATACTCTGCGGTAGAATGAGGCACTCTATATGTGGGCCCAAACAGGATTCGTCGAATAGTCTTCTCCAAAATAGGAACTCTCCGTGCCTGCAGTGCACTACGCTTAACCACAGATGCTCAATTGGCTTCTTGTTCTTCGGTTACCCTCGGTGGAGTGTAGCAAGATAAGATGCATAAAATTCATGGGCCACGTAAGGCGCATACTTTCCCAGCTGCTGTGTAGTCCATCGTAGTCCGTGTTTGTCTATCTCCTCATCTAATCCTGGCACCTTATCTAACCATGAGTCGTTGTGTCTAGACTTTTCATGAAATTACCTCAGCAGTTTGCCCTGTCCCTTGGGCTCTAAACCCTGGTCATATATCTCCTTCATCATTGGGACACACAATCTGCTATCGGCTAGGGGCTGTGACTGGACTTCTTCCTGTTGGGTCTGGGAGGTGCTTCGAGATTCTAACTCTAACCCTTAGTGTGTGGGGGTCATCTGTGGTAGGCTGCTCTCAGACCCATCTCTATTACCTTGTTGTTCCTCCTCTTCAAACTAGGAGGAACTGCTGACTTCCAGGGATGTCTACGCTGTACGTGCCCTGTGAGGTATATTAGCTTCGGGGTCTATTCTGATCCTGTAAATTTCTAGAGACCACTCAATTCTATCGGCCTCAAAAGATTCATCAACCAACCTCCATTGAAATGTTTGGATTACTCATTTATCCCTAGGAGGCAATGTACCTACAAATCAACCACACGACCCATGTGAACATCAAGATTTCTAATCAAACGAGTCACATATCATAGAACAAGAAACAATAAATAAAAACAATTTAAGTGCAGAAGATCATTGGTGCAGTTGCACAGTTGCAGATATGAGACGTAGTTGCAAGTACAAGTCATACACTAGCCTTATAGTATCAAGATTCCTACAAAAATGTAGTCTGACATCAGGTATGAGGTACGATTACGATTCATAGGGGAATATACGAGTTGTATTCTGGCCTCCTACCTATTTCTAGAAACACTTTTCAAAACTCAGTTAAGATTACGAGATCCTTACTATGAGTCATAGCAGGTACTAGGAGTCATGTGTGTGTCTCGTATGAGAAACATCAAGGAACCATAGGTGACTTGTGCTTGCTACAAGGGACCACTATGACTTGAAAGGGGGCCTACGAGTCGTAGGAGGACCTCGTAGCTGAAAATAAAAGGCACCAGTAGTGCCGATTACTTTCCTACACAAAGCACAAACAAAACAAACACAACTAAAGAGTTTGCAATTATAAGAGCAATACAATATATTTAACACATAAATGGCCCCACAATGACATTAGAAAGCTAAAACAACCATTATCCCTGAAAATTGAAATCAGTTCCACATTACGGCAGGCAAAACCCAGGGCAATTTCATATTCAAACTTGCACTTTTATCAACAAAACATTCCATTGAAATATAAAAGCAATTCAACCATGTTCCATCAAGTCCAACGAGCTATGGCATATAAAACACATCCACATCTCTTTACTTCCAATTCTAAACATAATTTCCATAATGGTTGGGAAATAACTAAAGTACTACATTCTATGGACCAATAATTTTCAAAGTTACAACCATCCACTCAAGAACATCAAACAAGGTTTGATTCATAGCACAATCTTTCAAAGCATACAAGACCTAGGTTTCATGTCTAGGTCTACACATCACCACATGGGCATGAATATTCATGGTTAAAACGAGCATACGATAATACCAAGAATAAGCTCACTGCAAAAGTGAGTTAAATTTAACCATGAAGCTTACGAATTGACAAACTAATTTAACAAAAGCAAAGGAGACCGAAAACCATGTCAAAACCCTCGAAAATAATATCCTCACCAAATTCTTGCCAAAAATAACATGTATAGCTGGGATTTAGATCGAAAAAGTTAATGTGGGAGAAGGATTGGGAATTTCCATAGGTCTTAGGGTTTTAGAAATGAAAAATGGGGTCAAAGTTTATTTTGACCCCCTTTTATAACAAACCGGGTCACCCTTTAAATAGATGCAGATCGGCTCGTAGCAGACCACACACTTGTGAAAATTTAGACTCCATACCTGGGGACTAAGAACCCCACTTACGGCTCGTAGAATACCCTACGAATCATAAGTTGGCTCATAGTACATGTGTCAACTTCTGATACTCATTTTTTCCTTTTATGAGGCATGACTACAAGTCGTAGTGGTATTTACAACTCGTAGGCTTGCTCGTAGAGGGTGCTCTAGGTGCCATTTTCTCACATCTTCAGTTCTTGAGTATCCACTTGCAAATCGAGTTTCAAAAACACAACTATCTTCAATATATTACAACTATATCAATGTCTTTAAACTTAAAAAAAAACAAATACCCTACTACCTAAAAATTCCAATCACTAAACACACTTAAAACAAACCAACAAGTATCAAAAATTCTTGGGTTGCCTCCTAAGAAGTTCCTTGTTTAACGTCGTGGCTTAACTTGTCATCATCCTTCATTGATAATCATCAAGGGTCCACATCTCACTCTCAATTCATATGTGTGTTTCATTGACTTGCAGATGTCGAACATTACCATTGCATCATTAACCCTAAACCGAAGTTGACCTAAATCCATATCAACGAGAGCTCTCCTACTGGCCAGAAATGGTCTTTCCAAAATAATGGGCACCTTGAAATCGACTTCACAATCAAGCATCACACAATTCGCAAGAAAGATGACTTAATCAACATTAATAAGTACATTAAGAAGTATTCCCTCAGGATTTTGATGGTTCGATCTGCTATGAGAAATTGCATTCTTATTGGGGTAGGAATGCCGAGCCCAAGCATTTTGAATATGACAAGAGGCATTTGATTGATGCTCCCTCCTAGGTCAAACAATGCTCTCGCGAACTCAACATCACAATAGTGCAAGGAATGGTAAATGCATCGGGCTCCTCTCGTTTTTGAACAAGGAATTTGATCATGATCGCACAACATTGTTGGAGCTCGTGTAAGAACTCTTGGCTCAAAGTGCGTTTCTTTGTCACCAAATCCTTCATATACTTAGCATACCCTGGAATCTTCTCCAAAGCTTCTAGAAGAGGAATGTTGATGTATAGTCGCTTCAACATCGAGAGGAAGTGTTTGCATTTTCCCTCCTCTTCCTTTTTCTTGAACTTGCGAGGGAAAGGAGGAGGAGGCTTTGGAATTGAATTCATTTTCCGTGCTCCCTTACCTCTTCTCTATGCATCCCAATAATCTCCAGACGTTCTCCCACAACCACAACTTTGCCACCAAGGCCCTTCTCATTAACTTCATCCACATTCACAAGTATAAGGGGATCTATGGTGCTTTTGCCACTTTGAGTCATGACTGCCATGTAATGCCCTTTATTTTTAGGATTTTGAACTGTATTGGTTGGTAAGGTGCCCTTTTGGCATTGATTCAATTATGAAGAAACTTACGCAAATTATTGTTCTAGTTGTTTAATTGCCACCGAGTTAGACTCTATTTTTTGATTAATACTTGAAATATCCACTTTCATTCCCTTCAAGGTCTCATCTTGGTGATCAGCTTTCTTCAAAAACTTGTCGAACATCTTTTCAAGCCTAGAAGTACTTGGCACGACATCACGATTGTGGGGCTGCACATAAGGACCATTCCTATAACCATGTGTTCTACCCCATTCGACATCCGGCATCCTCTCTCTTTCATAGTAACTACCTCAGTTATCTCTATAAACACCATCACGGTTGTAGTTTCGACCTTGAAACACGGAACCTTGCCTCCAATAGTCTGAGTTAGACCCTTTGGGGTTATTCCAAAAAGTCGTCGCTTGATTTCTCACAAAATAAGCATCTTCATGAAAGAATGAATCTTCATATATGGGAGCCTTTGGAGGTTGGTGAGCAACCGCTTTGACACGTTCTTGGTTTTGCTTTAAGACCAAGTCCATACTTATGCAAAGTTAAGCAAGTTACTCCATAGTCTATTCATTGAACTTTGCTTGCTCATTGTTGGTGTTGACCGCACAAGAAGTCTTCATCGCACCTCACTCTTGTTGACCCAATGCTCTACTGGTTTTAACCACTTGCTCCATCCTTGCTGCTATCAATGAAAAAGGTTGGTCAAGCAACATGCCTCCCAAGATTGTGTAGGGACAAGCCTGATTATTCTCATCAAGTGTCCGATAGAAAATCTCAACCAAGGCATCATCAACAATCTTGTGATCGGGGACCATCCTCAAGTATTTGGTAAATCTCTATGATGTTATGCTAATAGAGTTACCCGACAATTGCTCAAAGTTTTTTATTTGATCTTTGAGCTTTAGCTTGTTAGACCTTGGGAAATATCTTTCAAGAAATACTATCTGAAGCTCTGTCCAACTTATTATTGTACTCAGAGGAAGCTCAGAAAACCACACATCTACATTCCCAGTCAATGACAATGGAAACACCGCAAACCAATGACATGAAGAGAAAGACTTTGTGTCCCCATGACACTCTTGTAAAGAAACAACACATTATGGAGATGATGGTGGGGATCCTCTGAGGGTAACCTCGTGAATAATCCACAATTTTGGAGCATTTGAAGCAATCCACTCGACACCGAGAACTTAGCCTCCGATGGTAATGTAGTTAACACTACAGCACTAGTAAGGTCCATGGACATAGGGTTCAAGCGATATTGGTTCCATTCATAAGCATTTTCATTGAAGGCCCTTAGTTGTGGTCCGTTATCCCTTGGTTGTCGATTCTCCTCTCTTCCGATATCATCATTCATATTCATTTCCTCCTTAACAGTGATATCCTCATTCACTTGAGCCATTCTTCTAAAGAGTCGATGGGTCTCCAAACTGATCGGAGCTAAGGGATGCCTTGGCTCCTTGTGTTGGGCTAGTACACCCTGCAATTAAAATCAAACAACAAAAACAAAAACAAAATTAAAATATAAGAGAGTATAGAAATTAATACTTGAACTAACTAATACTTAAATCAAGTCAAAACCTAGTTGTATTCCCCGGCAACAGCGCCATAATTTTTATGATGTTCACGCTGCAATAAGAAAGCGATTGCTGTCAGCAATTAACCTAACCAAAGGTTAGGGTCAAATATACAAGGAATACAGGGCTTGACTTCAAGAAATCACTATCAATCATTTCAAATATCTATAAATGGGGGGGGGGGTTGTGATTCAAGAACAAAGTAAACACTACACTACAATGCAGGAAGACACTCAATTTTAAGGACAACTAGGGAATTGAGTTTCCCATGGTTTGTTGACTAAATTACCCTAAGAAACATGACTACAATAGGAGATTCACATGCAGGATAGTAACATAGGTTCTTCCAGACCTCCTACGAAGGTGAAGGTCAAATTGCACCATGGCGCTTGGTCGGCCACCATGGAGTGCCAACTAATCATTACTTCTTGTCCCAGTCAACCTCCCCTTTGATAGGTTTGGTTGATTAGATGAGAACACATCAATCAAATCTTGTTATCTACCTCACTTTTCCTATTTGTCAGGACCTTGGTCAGGCTCATGATAGTAGGTGGGGTTTGGTGTTGGCCACCACAAACAACAATCATAATGAAGGGAAATGGACCGTACATGCAAAACCTCAATCATAGAAATGCAATAAACCTAGGTCAGCTCAAGTCAACTATCCATGGTTCCCACAACCTCAAGTTGTGGGTACTTAGCTACTCATGGCTAAGGCAAAACCAATAAAAATGCAAATACAAAACATAGTTGAGGATTTTTCACAAGACAATGAAGGATGAATACACCACTAATTGCAAACCAAAAGGTTGATAGATTTACAATAAGGAAAGATTTCCAATCCCCCAAAATTGGGTTTTCCAAGAAAATTATAAACTAAGCTACAACCCTAGAAAATCCTTGAGAGAATATTCAAAGGTGATGTTCAATGTCTCCCCTATGCATTCAGATATGTGCTTTTTTAACAAAACCCTAACTTAAAGTATTTATAGAGTTTACAAATTTATGCTAAAAATTACACAGAAAATATAGCTGGCATCTAGTTCGTTTCACAAGTATGACTCACAGGTTTTTGGCATCTTGGACTCAACTAGTATGGCCCACTAGTATGAGTCATAGCTTAGGCTACGACTTGTATGCTCCTCTCATAGTTTAGGTCTTCAGTTGTTGAACCAATGTTTGCGCTTTCTTTCCTACTACGAATACCTACATACGAGTCGTAGTAAGGCCTACAATTTGTAGGGTGGCCTCGTAGGGTTGACCTCCACTTAGTAGATTTCTAATTTTTGGTCTCTAACACCCTACGACTCATAGCTTGGGCTACGACTCGTAGGTGAACTCATATGTCCTATGCTTCAACAAAATATGCAATTTTCCTCAATAATCATTTCTACCTAACTTTTCTTCTAGAACAACACAAAAACACATAAAAACCATAAAAGGTCGCATTAAGAATGCACAAAATCCCTTATTTAGGCATCAAATGTGTTGTACTATGATAGCATATCAACAAATAAAGAGGTTGAGAAACAAGGATGTATCTTCCGTTAAGGTATTTTGGAGGAACCAACAAGTTGAGGGTGTCACATGGGAAGCTGAGGCGAAAATACAAAAGTGATATCCCTATATCTTTCATTCTGATCAAACGAAAGTACTAATTTAAAGTCTCCTACATGATTTCAAGTCTTAAGTTTCCGCCCTTATGTCATTTGCATGCATTCATGTTTATGTTGACAAGTTTATGGTGATTTTGACAGTTACGTTGAGATTTTGAAATGATGTTTAAGTGCATTGTTGCATTCATGTGTTGGGCTGAAATCATCTTGGTTACTTCTCTTATATACATTTCTTTGACATTGGAGGACGAATGTTCCCAAGGGGAGATATTGAAATGCCCCAAAAACTAATGGAAAATGTTCTTCGAAAATGCCCATAATCGCAATTTTCATATATCCTAAAATCCATGCGTGATATTAAAAATCCGACTTCATATTTGAGATCAGGGGGAAATATTGAGTGGGAAATGGGTATAATCTCAATTTTTAGCAATCACAGTAATAATTTGTTTTCCAATATTTTTGAAAAACAATAAGATCTGCATAGGCCAGGGCGCGGATCGGTGTATTTTGTTTTCAGTTTTTCCTATTTTGATCCAAGGCCTTGGGATCTTAGGCCTAAGCCTTCCTATGCATAAAAACACCTAAACTTAGTCCTTTTTCAACCCATATCATTCAAGACATTCCCCAAAATCCTCTCTAATAATTAGCCAAATATTTCACCAAATTCAAGCGTCCCAATCACATCTCCGGATCTCTAGAAATTTATTCAAACTTCATGTTCTTATTCAAATCTTTATCAAGGAAATCCTAAAAGTTGAGGTATGTGGATTTCAACCATTGCGTCCTTTCACCCATGGTGCCCAACCTTCTTTTTTAGGTAAATTGCATATTTTCAAGTTAAATTATCTATGGGTATCGCTTTTTATGAAATTGATTATAAACTATGTTGGGGATTCATAAAATGTTGATTGTTTAAGGATGTTTTGAGCTATGAATCTATTATCTATTATGAGCATTAATGAGGGGTTTCAATGTATCTTGCATGAGGGTGTTCCTAAGTGAAGGTGGGTTGATTTACGTTAAGTTTTCTCAAATGATTTTACTCTTGAATTGCATGATTTTGAACTAGGATTACACACCTACCAAGTGTTTGATAAAATGTTCAGTTAATGGTTCTTGAGTTATTGATGATCTATTGCATGGCCAATGACTCAAGTGAGGTTATGATGATGAAAGAAATGTATATATGTGATACATTTATGGAAAATATGTATAGTGTTGCAAGATGACCACACCTTGTTGAGGGGATGATATGACTCAACCACTTTGATGGGGATGCTATGCCCATCTACCATGTTGAGGGATATATACCTTGACCACTATGATCGGGGTTGACATGACCATCTACCAATTGAGGCGTGCATACCTCAATCACCTTCCAAGGAGGCGACATGCCTTAGATTCCAAGTATTAGTTGCTTGGTCTATGATGATGGTCTCTTCCTACACATGTAATATGTTCTATACAAGTATGTTTTACTTCAAGCATTGATCATTCCATGTTGCTAATATACTATTCCTTGCTTATGATTATACATTTTGACTATGTTGCCTATTTCTTGTTGCATTGCATCATACATAGTTAGTAAATTCAAATGTACTAGTGTGTACTCTATGGTTACATGATGTTACCATGTAGGAACCTTAACTCCTCACGATCATCCTCCACGTGGTTAGTTTTGGACATCTTGAAGATAAGCTTTGGTGAGCCCTCAAGTTCGGGGACACTAGTTATGATATTCTTGGTTGTGTTATTTCTTTATGTTAAACTCTTCATACTATGAGGGTGAGCTCGGAAAGGGTCTTGGCCCCCTCCCTATATATGCTAGAAGTGTTGTTGGACAGGTAAGGTAATTATGTTTGAGCTTTGAATCTTCTATGATTTATGCTATTAATGACTTTCCTTAGTCCCTTTATTCTTATTTGTACTCTCTTGTTGTTGTTTAATTGCTTCTACGACCAAGGATGTTTAAATAATATGCTAAGAGGCTTGTTTAGGGTCACCGTGTCATGTGTAGGCCCTTGGCTTGGGTCGTGACAGTTGATATCATAGTTTGCATGTATTATTATCAAATCACCATCTTTTGATAGTTCATGGAAGTAACCCAATAAATGTTTTGGAATATCACAAATAGTTAAATTCTTGTATTCTAATCGCAAATGTTCTAAATGTTGAGCTTATTTGAAAAGACATTTCTTCTAATATTGGTTTTTTTTATGATATGGTCAATATGATTTACAAAAACTAATATTGTTTTACATTTTTTTTAAAAAAATAGTGTACATTTATTTTTCACAGAAAATTCCTACAGGTTATACAAAATATATGAATGGAAATATTCCTATGAATGTTTTCCTGAGGGGTCGGTTTGGTAATTTGTGGCCTATAGGTGTGGTCAAACATGGAAGAGATTTTCATTTTCACTATGGATGGGAGAAATTTATTGAGGAGAATACTCTAGAGTTTGGAAACTTTTTAAAATTTGATAATGATGGTAAAGGAACATTTGACTTTAAATTACTTGTAACAAATGAATGTGAAAAAAATGGAGTTGGCGGTAAAAAGAAAGAGGATGAATTGAATGTTGAACATCAAAAGAGTATACGGAGAAAAATGAAACTTTTGATGATGGTAGTAGCACTAGTTCTTCTGATGATGATAATACTGAGGATTACATGGTAGAAGAAGAAGATGTTGAAAGGGAAGAAGAAGAAGGATATGACAATATGGAGGGTGTAATGGATAGGGATGGGGGAGATGAAGAAACCGAGAAGGAGGATGAAGAGTAGAATGAAAGGGCTAGTAAATATAAGAAAAAAGTACAACATTCAAATGGTAAGGACAATTACGAAAGATCTGTATACCTACTCCTCTTTCTTAATTTACTTGCAATTCAATTTTTTTCTTATTAGTATATTTTGTAAGATGGTGTTGTTAAATATTTGGACATAATATTTTGGTTGTAGAAATTTCATGGGATATTAAAAACTATAAGTTTGTTTTAAAAAGATTCAATTATTTGATACTCTTAAAAAATGTTCTTAAGGCAACTTTTTTGTTGGTTTTTTGAATAGCGAAAAAAATAGATCTAAATATTACTTTATAACAGTTTTTATTGCATGAAACAAACCTAGGGCCTTGACATGACACGGTGAATGGGAAGCCAAAAGGACCCCAAACAAGACTCTTTGTAAATCATTTACAAATCCTTGGTCGCAGAAGCAATCAAACAACAACAAACGAGTATAAATAGGGATAGAAGGGACTAAGGGAAGTCTTTAATAGCATAAATCATCAAAAGAGTCATATCTCAAGCATAATTACACCACTTTTCCAACAACACCTCTAAACATGGAATTGAGCGGGGGCCACAACACTTTCCGGGCTCACCCTCATAGTCATAAGCATCTAAACAAAGAAAAGTGTCTTTACATAACATAAGATCAATAGCTATTGTCCACGGAGTTGAGGACTCACCTAACTTGCTTCAAGAGATAGTACTAGTCACATAGATGTGAAAGATGATCAAGTGGAGCTCTGGTTCCTACATGGTAACTTAGTATGTTTGAATGTACTAAGTATATAGCATGCAATGCAACAAGAGATAGGCAACATAGTCAAAATGCATATCAATAGGCAAGAGATAGTATATTAGCAACATGGCATGTATGATCAATGCTTGGAGTAAAACATGCTTAGCTAGAACATAATACATGTGTAGGAAGAGGCCATTATCATAGACCAAGCAACTAATGCTTGAAATCCAAGGCATACCACCCCCTTGGAAGGTGATTGACGTATCCACCCCTTAAGTGGTAGTATGAGCCTAGCACCCGCTGGCAAGGTGGCCAATGTATATACTCCTCAACATGGTATTATGGGCCTAGCACCCCCTGACAAGGTGGTTAAGGTTTATACCCCTCAACATGGTAGTATGGGCCTAGCACCCCCCAACAAGGTGATCAAGGTATATGCCCCTCAACACGGTAGAAAGGGCCTAGGACTACGCTGACAAGGTGATTGAGGCATATCACCCCCTCAATAAGGTGTGGTCAACTTGTGATACTATAGAAACTTTTCAAGAAATCAACATACATACACATCCCTTTCATAATCATAAAGTTATTTAACTCATAAGCCATGTAATAGACCTTCTATAACTTAGGATCCCTTAAGTGGACATTTTATCAAACACTTGCAGGTGTGTAATGCTAGTCCAAAATCATGCAATTAAAGAGTGAAATCATGTGAAATATTTAGTGTAAATTCACCCACCAGTAGTTGGTAATACGCTCATGCAAGACACATTAAAACCCCTCATAAATCTCATCATAGATCATAAATTCATAGCTCAAAACATGCTTAGTGAACATTTATGAAACCTAAACATAGTTCATAATCAAATTCATAGTAAGAAATACCCATAGATAAATCAACTTGAAAACATGCATTTTACTTAAAAAAGAAGGTTGAGCACCATGGGTGAAAGGACCCAATGGTTGAAACCCACATACCTCAACTTAGGGGACTTTGTTAAAGAAGATTTAAATGAGACATTGAAGCTTTAGTGAATTTCTTGAGATCCAGATTGTGTTTGGGACATTTGATTTTGGGTGATATACTTGGATAAGTGTTGGAGAGGGTTTTTGGTAATATCTTTAATGATATGGTGTTGGAATATGACTAAGTATAGGTGTTATTATGGATAGGGTGGCTTAGAGAAAAGTCCCCAAGGCCTTAGGCCAAAATAAGAAAACGGGCAAAAAAATACACTGCTCCGTGACTGCTCCGCACGAGCATTGTTTCTGGAAATTGAAATTTTTGAAAACAAAAATTTTGCTAAAATCAGTGTTTCTCTAAAATCAGTGTTATTTCCCACTCAATTTTGCCCCCTAATCACAAATATGAGGTCAGATTTTGGTATCACGCACGGATTTTGAGATATATAGAAATGATGATTATGGGCACTTTCGAGGCACAACACATTTTTAAGCACTTTTGGGGAATTTCAATATTTCCCCCTGGGGAACATTCATGTTCAAATGTCAAAGAAACGTACATAAGAGAAGTAATCAAGATAATTTCAGCCCAACACATGAGTGCAACAATTCATTAATACATCATTTCAAAAATCTCAACATAAGTGTCAAAATCATGAACTTTTCCCCCATAAACATGAAAGCATGCAAATGACATAAAAGCTAAAACTTAAGAGTTTAACTCATGCTAGGGAATTAAATTAGTACCTTAAGCTTTAGGAGAATAGAAGAGATAGGGGTATTGCTTTTGCATGTCCGCCTCGGCTTCCCATGTAGCACTGTCAACTTGTTGGTTCATCCAAAGGACCTTAACGGAAGTTACATCTGTTTTTCCTCAACCTCTTCACTTGAATATCAAATATTTCTACCGGAACCTCTTCGTAAGTCAAATTGTCTTCAAGAACACCCACAATATCTAAAGTAACAATAGCACTTGGGTTACCCACACACTTTCGCAACATAGACACATGGAAGACCAGATGAACCATATTCAGATCATTGGGTAACTCAAACTCATAAGCCACCTTACTAGTCCTCCTCAACAGTCTATAAGGACCCATAAACCTTGGACTCAATTTACCCTATTTACCAAAATGAACCATAGCCTTCATAGGTGAGACCTTCAAATAGACCCAATCACCAACCTTAAATTCAAGATCCCTTCTCCTCACATCGGCGTAGGACTTTTGTCTACTTTGGGCCGTTTTTAAACTTTACCTTATCATCCTCACCTTCTCTATGGCCTCCATAACCAAATACTGAACTAACAAAGCCATCTCCCCCACCTCAAACCATCCAACTGGAGACCTACAATGTATACCATCTAGAGCTTCAAAAGGAGGCATACCAATGCTTGATGATAGATATTATTGTAAGAAAACTCAATGAGTGGAAGATGTTCATTCCAACAACTCTTAAACTCCAAAACACATGCTCTAAGCATATTTCTCAAGAGGTTGGATAGTCCTATTAGCTTGGCTATCTGTTGAGCATTAAATGACGTACTAAGCTTAACCCTGGCACCAAGACCTCCTTGGAAGGACCTCCAAAAGTGAGAAGTGAATTAAGCACCATGATCCAAAATGACAAATAAAGGCACCCCATGCAATCTAACCAACTCATGAATGTACAACTGGGGTTAATCTTGCACCATAGGTAGTTTTGACTAGTAGGACGTGAGCCGACGTTAGCATTCTATCAACCACAACCCAAATAGAATAAAAATGCCTTGTAATCTTAAGCAACCTAACCATAAAATCCATGTTAATTTCCTCCCACTTCTAAGTGGGAATCTCTCTATCATGGGCTAGGCCACTCGGCCTTTGATGCTTGGCTTTAACTTGTTGTCAATAATAACCGGATAAACACTTAGCAATGTCTCTCTTCATACGAACCCACCAAAACTCTTCCCTCAAATCTCTATACATCTTTGTAGGACCAGGGTCAATAGAATAGGAAGAATTATGAGCCTCATCAAGAATTTTCTCCCTTAAGTCATCCACACTAGGCACACACAACCTACCTTGGTAACTAAGGGAACTATCTCACCCTTTGGAGAAAACGTCCACCTTACAATCCTCACAAAGGCCTACAACTCTGACAAGCCGGAGTCAAGATCTTGCTTTGCCTTCACCTCCTCAACAAATGAAGATTTATAAACATCAACAACCGCAATCCCACAATTATCAATTTCTTCCAACCTAACCCCCAATATAGCTAACCGATGGACCTCCCTAGCCACTTCCTTGCAACTATCTTCAACATGTGCTAGGTAACCCATAGACACCCTAATTAGAGTATCCTCCATAACATTAGTATTACCAGGGTAATAATACACACTCATATCATAATCCTTAAGAATCTCTAAACACCTTCTTTGTCTCAAGTTGAGATCTTTTTGGGTAAACACATATTGGAGACTCTTATGATGTGTAAACACCTCAAAAAAAAACCCATACAAATAGTGACACCAAATTTTAGCACCAAATACAATGGCATCAATTCAAGATCATGGATAGGATAATTCTTTTCATGAACCTTAAGTTGTTTAGAGGCATAAGCTATCACCTTACCATTTTGCATCAATACACAATCCAAACCATTCTTGAGGCATCACAATACATAACAAACCCTTCAAACCCTTCCTTAGAGACAAGATAGGAGCGGAGACAAGCTTATATTTAAAAGTTTTGAAACTCTTTTTACACTCATCGATCCACACATATTTTGCCTTTTTTGGGTTAAATTATTTATGTGAGAATCAATAGAAGAGAAACTACTAACAAACCTCTGATAGTAACCCGCCAAACCCAAGAAACCTCTAATGTCCTATGGAGTCGAAGGTCTAGACCAATTTCTAATTACCTCTGTCTTCTGAGGATCCACCTTAATACCATCACCCAACGCCACATGACCTAGGAAGGCATCCATTTTCAACCGAAACTCACATTTTTCATATTTGGCATTCAACTTGTCCTCCCTCATAATTTGCAACATCACCCTTAAGCGATTCACGTGCTCCTCCTCACTATAGGAATAGATTAAGATATTATCAACAAATAACACCAGAACAAGTCAAGGTAGGATATAAAGACTCTATTCACATGATCTATGAAGATAGTTGGTGTATTAGTCAATCCGAAGGACATAACCATAAACTCAAAGTTCCCATACCTAGTCTGGAAGGCCGTCTTGGGAATGTCACACTCTCTCACATTCATTTGGTGATACCCGGACCGAAGATCAATCCTGGAGAATGACTAGCCCCGAAGATCATCAATCATTTGTAGAGGGTACATGTTTTTTATGGTGACCCTCTTAAGTTGTCAGTAATAAATGCACATTCTAAGAGTACCTTCCTTCTTCTTTACAAACAACACCGATGCACCTCAAGGTGATTGTGTAGGCCTAATAAAAACCTTCTCCAATAAATCCCTCGATTGGTCCTTCAACTTCTTCAACTCCATCGGGGCTACACCGGTAACGGGGAATAAAAATGAGTTGAGTACCGGGAAGGAGGTCTATGCCAAAATCTATTTCCCTTTCGGGAAGAACACCGAAAAGCTCACTAGGAAAGACATCAAGGAATTCATTAACCACTGGAACCTACTCTATAGGAAGTACTTTGGACTTTACACCTCTAGCCCTCACAAGATGGTATAGACCCCCCTTAGAAATCATGTTTTGGGCTTTAATGCAAGAAATAAACCTACCCTTGAGCACAACATTATGACTCTCCCACTCAAGAATAGGTTCATTGGGGAATTTGAATTTGACCCGATGGATTCTACAATCAATAGAGGCATAATATGCATGTAATCAATCCATCCCAAGAATGAAATAAAAATCCACCATATCCAACTCAACAAAATAACTAGGCAACATTTTATGCAAAATGAAAATGGGACAATTTCTACAGACCCTTCTATCAACAATGGATGCACCGACAAGAGTACACACCTCATATGGCTCACAAAACAATTCGAGTTTAAGATGAAACTTTTTGGCAACAAAATACGTAAAAATAGAAGGAGTGGCACTTCGCTCTATCAATGCATATACATCAAAATCAAAGACATTTAACATACCAGTGAGGATATCTGGCACCTCCTCTACCCTTTGTCTCCCATGGAGAGCATAAAACCTATTGTGCCTTGGGGCATCACCTTGTTGACTGCCGCTTCCTCTAGGACTCGCATTTCCACCTTGGCTTGTGGATAACCATCTCTATCCCTATTGTGAATACGAGGACAATCAATCTTCTTGTGTCCCACTTCTACACAACTAAAGCAAGTATTAGTGTTCCTCAAACATGGGCCATCATGACCTCTACCACATCTTGGACACATAGTATTACGCACCACAACGCCACCACCTTGGTCCCTCAGGTTATCATTAGCTAACCGTCTATTAGGAGCATTTGAAGACCCATGGCCTTGATGAAACCGACCACCCTTGGGACCTTGGAATCTATCTTCAAAATAAGCCCTCTTGGCCTTATTATCTCTTCTCTTTCTCAACTTTTTCCCCTCCAATTGTTCTGCATTAGTCATAAGGCGGGACAAATCCACATCACTTATCAACATGGCAGCATGACACTCCTCATTTAAACAAATCTGATACACACATCACGAACTAATTCATCCTAGACCATGGCGTAGCCACTAATTGTAGAGCATAATTAGAGAGTTGGATGAACTTGAGGGCATACTCCCCCACACTCATCGACCCTTGCTTTAAATTCATTAATTCCATCTTTTTGTCCTCCTTAAGTCAAGAGAGAAGAACCGGTTGAGAAATATCGCCTTAAACTCCTCCCAAAGGATCACATTGTTGTTTCACTTATCCTCCTTCAATTGAGTAAACCATATTAGGCCACCCCTTTTGAGTTGGTAGGCCGCCAACTCCACTTTCTACTCAGATCTAAAATCCACAATAGACAACACTTTGTACACCACATCAATAAGTTCTTGAGGGTCCTCATACACTTTAGATGCATGGAACTTCATTGGGTTAATTCTCATAAAGTCTGTCACCCTAGAAGATGGAGTAGGTGCATGAGGGGCTTGGGACCCTTGGCTGATTCGATTAGTAATGCTTGAGCTAACATCGCAATAACATCCCAGAACTCTTCATGAGTCGGTTATTCTTCGGGTGTACGAGCTCTTGTTCCTCTTGGTATAGGAAACATCTAGCATAGCAAGGAACATTATTTAGGGGAAAGCCTTACAGTAACTCTTATAGCATGATATAGATCAAGAAGAAGGGAAACATTTTCTAAAACGACTTGTAGCCTCTTGCTCATAGTTGTGGCGCACTTGACAATCATGAAAAAGATTCTAACTAATGCGGTGTGTTGGATGCCGAGGACCATTAACAACCTAGTCGTCAGATACCATGTTTGTCATAACCCAAGCCTAGCGCCGAGATGCGACATGGCGAATGGGAACCCGAAGGGATGCCAAACAAGCCTCTTAATATATCATTTACACATCCTTGGTCATAGAAGCAATTAAACAACAACAAAAGAGTATAAATAGTGATAGAAGGGACTAAGGGAACAGCATAAATACTCAAATGAGTCAAATCTCAAGCATAATTACATCACTTGTCCAACAACACCTCTCAACATGGAATTGAGTGGGGGCCACGATACTTTCCGAGCTCATCCTAATAGTCATAAGCATCTAAACAAAGAAAAGTGTCTTTACATAACATAAGATCAATAACTATTGTCCTTGAAGCTGAGGAGTCACCAAACTTGCTTCAAGAGATAGTACTAGCCATGTGGAAGAGGAAGATGATCAAGTGGAGCTCTGGTTCCTACATGGTAATATCATATAGGCATACAGGTTGCGTTAGTATGCTTGAGTGTACTAAGTATGTAGGATGCAATGCAACAAGAGATAGGCATTATAGCCAAAATGCATACCAATAGGCAAGAGATAGTGTATTAGCAACATGGATTGTATGATCAATGCTTGGAGTAAAACATGCTTAGATAGAACATAATACATGTGTAGGAAGAGACCATGATCAAAGACTAAGAAAATAATACTTGGAATCCAAGGCATATCACCCCCTTCGAAGGTGATTGAGGTATCTACCCCTTAATTGGTAGTACGGGCCTAGCACCTCCCCCGTTCCCCGACAGGGTGGCCACGGTATATACCCTTCAACATGGTAGTATAGGCCTACACCCCCAACAAGGTGGTTAAGGTATATACTCCTCAATGTGGTGGTATGGGCCTAGCACCCACCAACAAGGTTGTCAAGGTACATACCCCTCGACATGGTAGTACAGGCCTAGCACACCCCGACAAGGTGATTGAGGCATAGCACCCCCTCAACAAAGTGTGGTCAACTTGCAACACTGTAGATACTTTTCAATAAATCAACACTTATAATGCATCCCTTTCATTATTATAAAATCACTTAACACATCAGCCATGCAATAGCCTTTCAATAACTCAAGAACCCTTAATCGGACATTTTATCAAACACTTGGTCGGTGTGTAATGGTAGTTCAAAATCATGCAATTCAAGAGTGAAATCATATGAAACAAACTAACTGTAAATCCACCCACTAACACTTTTTAATATGCTCATGCAAGATACATTAAAATCCCTTATCAAATCTCATAATAGATGATAGGTTCATAGCTCAAAACATGCTTATATAGTCAACATTTATGAACCCCAACATAGTTCATAATGAAATTCATAGTAAGAAATACCAATAGATAAATCAACTTGAAAACATGCAATTTACTTAAAAAGAAAAGTTGAGCACCATGGATGAAAGAACCCAATGGTTGAAAACCACATACCTCAACTTTGGGGATTTCAGTGAAAAAGATTGGAATGAGAACTTCATGCTTGAATGAATTTCTTGAGATCCAGATTGAGTTTGGGGCACTTGATTTTGGGTGAAATACTTAAGTGTTAGAGAGGATTTTTGGAATGTCTTGAATGAAATGAGGTTGAAAAATGACTAAGTATAGGTGTTTTTATGCATAGGGAGGCTTAGGCCCAAGACCCCAAGGGCTTAGTCCGAAATAACAAAACTGGCAACAAAATACACTGCTTCGTGACGGCTCCACGCACTCTACTTAAGAAAATTTAAATTTTCAGAAAACAAAAGTTTGCTACGGTCGCTCTAAAATCGGGGGTACACCCATTTTCCACTAAGTTTTGCCCCTGATGACAAATATGAAGTCTGATTTTCAATATCAAGCATGAATTTCAAGATATATGGAAATTACGATTATGGACATTTTTTGGCACATTTTCGGGAAATTTTTGGTGTGCTTCATTGATATATGCTAATTTTTTTTTAATTAAAGTCCATGATCAATTAATTACCACTATCTAAAATGATAGGGATGGAGTATTTGTGATTTTCCATGAGATATATGTTTGTGCACTTGGCAAACTAACTTTCTTGATTTAGCTTGATGCAAAAAAGCCAATACTTGCAAGATGATGGATAATCATTATTATTTTGGTGCAGATATATTAGAAATTGAACGTGCTAATCAGCCAAAAAATCCTTATTTTGTAGTGAAATTATGACAAAAAAGGAGAAATGAATTGAAAATTTTAAACTTTTAACTATGTATTCCAATGGATGATTTTCAAGTCTAATCTTATAGCATTCTCTTTTAAGGAAGTCTTTATTCTTAATTGTACTTAATCCCAAGAGATGTGCTGAGAGATTACAAACTTGAACTCCCTCTAAGCATCACCATTCATGACTCTCATTGTAGAAAATTTGAGATTATAGACAAAACATGGAAGGATGATAGAATATGGCTACTTGACGGATGGTGTAGCTTATGTAGGTGGAACCTTGTGGAGAAAAATGAAAGATTTATTTGTGAATTTGTGAGAGGGAAATGTAGTAAAGGCATTTATCTAAAGGTTCAGGTTCTCCATGAAGGACCGAGTGCCCATCCAACAATAAATAGAAGAAATGGTTTGTTGTTATTCAACAAAGCATTTTAATTTTTATGCTCTGTAGTGTTGTTATACGTTCATAAATTTTGAATACTATAAGTTTTATTGTTTGTTGATAAAAAATTAAGGTTGTTTTAATTAGAATTATTGTTCTGAAAAAAGATTGAAGACTATTTTAATTTGATATTATTCATGAATGACATAGGTGTAAATATCTACGACGAATGATAGTAACTTAACTCTATTTTAACTCAATGTGATTTAGCTCTTATTATTATTACCAGTTTCACGGTACATGCATTGCACATGTATGACAAACCATAGAGTATACAACTTTATAAAATAATAGTAATATACTGAAGTGATTCTTTGACTTAATAATTACAATGAAATTATAAGTACAAGTTATTCTATGAATAGTAATGTTGAATCACCGTATTGTTAGAGGCCAAATTTATTTTAATAAATAATGAAAAACATCTTCGGCTACTCACAATTTTAACTTTTCAAAATTTCTTGTCTATTTAGTTGTTACGTGGATCTGTTTTTGAACTATATACTATTTTAATCATCCTTAAAGTGGGCCTTTCTTCACTAAGGTGCACACTTTCTTTGTATTTACGGGTATTCATTGATGATATTCACGCTCCAATAAGAAAGCGGTCGCTTGAAGAAATTAAACTAACCAAAGGATAGGGTCAAATCCACAGGGAATATAGGGCTTGACTAAAGACTTCACTACTAATCATTTTAGTAGCCTTCAAAGATGACTCTTTGGCCTTTCGACTTTTGAAGTATTTATAACTACAATCTCTATGTGGAGGGGGGGGGTTGTGATTCAAATACAAAGTAAAATAAACACTAAACTATGATGTGGGAAAACACTCAATTTTAGGGACAACTTGAGAATTGTGTTCCCCATGGTTCGTTGACTCGATTACCCTAGATAACATAACTACACTGGGAGATTCCCATGCAAGATTGTGAATTAAGTTCTTCCAGCCCTCTTGTGAAGGTGAAGGTCGAATTTCACCATAGTGCTTGGTCGGCTACCATGGAGTGCCAACTAACCATTACCCATTACCCAAGTCACCTCCCCTTAGTTAGGTTTGGTTGATTAGACAAGAACACATCAATCGTATCGGGATCGTGATAGTAGGCGGGGTTTGGTGTTGTTCACCACCAAACAACAATCATAATGTAGGGAAATAGACAATACATGCAAAACCTCAATCATTGAAATGGAATAAGCCTAGGTTATTTCAGGTCAACTACCCATGGTTCTCACAACCCCAAGTTGTGGGTGCTTAGCTAAACAAATACAAGACATAGTTGAGTCTGTTACCAAGAACAATGAAGAGTGTAGACACCACATATTGCAAACCCAAAGCTTGATAGATTGATGAAGTGTACAAAGCAAGAACTCTAAAATATTCTTGAGAGAATATTCAAAGGAAAATTCCTAAGTCTACATTGTCTGATGTCTGATATTTTTCTAAAATGAAACCCTAACTTAATGTATTTATAGTGTAGAAAAATAGACCCTGCAAAGTCTACAGAATAGACAGCTGGCAGCTATTATGCCTCGCAGGTATGACTTGTAGGATGACCTACGAGTTATAATCGGGGTATCGTATCAAGATCTTGGCATCTTGAACTCAGGTGGTATAACCCACTGGTACGAATCCTTGCTTGGGCTACGACTCGTATGTTCCTCTCGTAGTCTAGGCCTCCAATTTTTGGTCTAACATTTTGGCTCACTGATTACTGCTACGAGTCTACCCATACGAGTTGTAGTGACACTTACTACTCATAGGATGGCCTCGTAGGGGTGACCTCCACTTAGCATATTTGTTGATTTTTGGTAGCTTGGGCTATGACTTGTAAGTGAGCTCATATGTCCTATGCTTCAGCAAAATCTATACATTTTCTTCAAACTCATGCCAATCTAACTTTTTCTGCAAGAACAATACAAAAACCACAAAAAAACCACAAAGAGTCGCATTAAGAACTCACAAAATCCCTTGTTTTAGATATCAGATGTATTGTATTTTGACAGCACATAGACACCCTTAACTTAGAATTGTTGCTTGTCCTCAAGCGACGAGACAATCTACTTATTGAAAGAGAATTACATAGCAGCTATACTAATGGCATATACATCAACTCCTCTTATTTAGATACCCAACTACCATTTTCAAAATAAGCTTTCAACGTCAATCAACAAACAAGAACACAATGACATACCTAGCAATCTAACTATAACAAGCTATGGAGCATCAATCATCCATAATCAATAGTATAGTCATAGTTAAGTAGTGCAAATGCCATCATAGAAAGAAGTCCCTCATACTCACTCGAAAAGCATTTACAATTCAGGGACTGAGGAAGCATTCTCACTCTCACAATTGAAATTCATGCACAATGATTGACACCATAAGCTTGCTCCTAACTCATCTTTCAGATTGGTGACAAAATGGATTTGGATCACTTTAGGACATAAGAGCTTGTAACTTATGTTCAGGGGCTTTGGTACGATATGTAGACAAGTAGTTAGTAAGAGCTATCTTTGAACCATGCTTACCAACACTTTAACCTTCATAACCATCCACTTTCATTGAATCCACCCTTATACTACTAATTCAAGCTTTTCCCGAGTCTTTTCTTTCTCTTTTTCAATAGTGCCTCAATTTCAAACTCAGCTTACCTTCACAATATCAGAACAAACATTGCCAGATACTCAAAATGTATGAATGCATCAACAACCACAATCCAAAAATTTTTGAGGGTACCTAATTTTTTTTATCAAAATTTAAAGAACATTTAAAAGTTATGTATATGCCAACAGATAACATCACCATGTATATACAAAGTATCTATACTACCTTAAACATGCCGGTTCGGCAGAAAAATTAACATCCACAAGAAAACATTGGGATAAAAAATAGGGGAAGTTACGGACTTGAGGCTACTCAGACTTCATCTTAATCTATAACTTCCCACACCGCTTCAAAATAGGATACTTTGTCCTCAAAGATAAAATATATAGAAAAGGTGCAAGGGCCATACCTTGGGTTGCCTCCCAGGGAGCGCCTGATTTAGGTCACGGCACGACAAGAAGCTTTTGTGTTCATGCTTCATCAAGATCCCAATCTTCAACTATCTTGATTTATTCCATATCACTCATGTACCGTTTGATCCTCTGAACATTGACTTTGAAAGTTTTGTCATCCCTGGTTCTAACTCGATGGCTCTATGACTAAAAATGCGCACTACTCTGAAGGTCGCCAGCCACTTAGATCTGAGTTGTAGAGCAATACCATGTCTCCCAAAGCAAATTGGCGATCTTCAATTCTGCGATCATGATGAAATTTCATTCGTTGCTTGTACAAGGCAGAGTTATCATATGCATACAGTTTCAACATCAAGCTCATTCACTTGCATCAATCGAGAAGTAGCGGCGTCATGCCAATCTAGATTAAGCTTCTTCAATGCCCATAATGCCTTGTCCTCAAGTTCAACCAGCAGGTGGCAGGCCTTTCCAAACACCAACTGATAAGGGGACATTCCGATGGGAGTTTTGAAAGTAGTCTGATAGGCCCATAAAGCATCATCCGACTTCCTTGACCAATCAGTATGATTCACATTCACCATTTTAGATAAGATTTGTTTTATTTCCCCATTTGATACTTCCACTTGCCCACTGGTTTGGGGATGATACGAGGTTTCCACTTGGTGCTTCACACCATATATTTCAAGGAGAGCTTTGAATTGTCGGTTTCAAAAATAAGAACCCCCAACACTGATAATTGCCCAAGGCATACCAAACCTGGAAAAAATGTTTCTTTGGAGAAACCCTCTAACACTCTTACCCTCATTGTTCGATAGAGCTATGGCT
>JAPFFP010004966.1:0-17743 GCA_026153255.1 Solanum medicagineum
AAAGTCATATGACACAAAAAATCTCCCAAAACCTAGAGTCATGAGTACAAGAGCATCTAATACAGTACTGAAAGGTAAATTCAACTGTCTCAAAGAGAATACAATGTTATCTCATAATATCTGATGCATGGTCTGAAAACAAAGTAAAGAAAATCTCAAAGATACATGGCTACTCGAAGTCTGAGCCTCACCGATAGGATCATGATGGACGTAGAAAAGTCCAACAAGAGCGAATCAGCTACCCTGTATGAGTCACTATGCTCAATCTGTAGGGAGGAAACAGAGCAGGGGTGAGCATACTGTAGTATACCACTAGGTTCAACTGACTGCGAAAGAGAAATTGAATCAAGTATGTAATAATGAAGAATCCTATCACCTCGATCAAAAGAGTTAGTATGCAATACAATATGATCATGAATAATAAGTATCTTTTTTTTTCAAAAAAATCATCTTGGAGATTGTGTCATGCTTACTCTCAAACTCTTCGTTTACACAGTAGTGATATTTTTTGTTTCTCTCTTCATCTTTGGATTTTATAGATGATGAACCAAATCAATGTTGCAGTGCAATGCTATGCATAAATGCAATGGCATCCCAGGCCATGTATGAAATGAAATGTGAACCATCACGGGGCCGAGGTACACATTTATCGAGACAAAGCTAGAAAATAGAACCAAGGGACGTCACGGGCCATGTACGTGCAATCATGATCATCGCAGGGCTAGGGTACATATCTATCAAGCTAAGCTACAAGACAAAACCCGAGGGCTGATCAAGCCATATACTGAAATATCTCAAGATGACATAGGCCTTAAGATAAAATACCTCGAAGATTGTAGGCCTCAAGAGAAAGTGTCTCAAGGCATCAGGGGCCCCAAGTAGATTAGATATAATATAATGTACGTGCATTTCAATGCCACAGTATAATTATGAAATGTGCATGTCAATGCCACAATATAAGTATGAAACTGTGTGCATAATAATGCAAAAATGGAGTATAAGATATATGCATACTAATGCAGCTAGTTAATATAAAATATGTGCATACCAATGCAACAATAGGATATAAGATATGTGCATACCAATGCAATTAATCAATATAAGATATGTGCATACCAATGCAACAATGGGAAACAAGATATGTGCATACCAATGTAACTAGTCAATATAAGGTATGTGCATACCAATGCAACAATGAGATATAAGATATGTGCATACCAATAGACCTAATTCATATAAGTTAGAATATATACAGTAGCCATCACATTAAACGGGTTATGCCATGTGTGTCAACTAGTGCCACAGAGCCAACATTATCCCATCTCATCACTATCTCACAAATAGCCAAATGTTAATGAGACAAGCTTTACAAGTACCCCAAATGGTCTCATAACTCTTAAACATATCACACTCATCATCAATTAGTCGTAACTTTAACCAAGAACTATCTCAAGACTCATGTTATCATAATGATATTCCTATTATCTCAAATCACATGATTTCATCTCAATTAATCAATAGGATCGCTATTATCTCAATATTCAACATAACTAACGTTGTATTCCCATCAAATTCAATCATATCATGTTACTGGCTCATAATTCAATCTACATCTTACAATTATCACATAAGCATGCTCAATAACTCAATTCATTCCCAAAAAGGTTAGTCGAACCTCCCTCGATGCTAAAACTCACTCAGACAAGCTTTCAATCAACTCGAGCCTCCAAAAAATCCTTGGATAGATCAAGTACTATAAAAATAGATATTATGCATCATAAGGTGCATTTTGATACACATATTGGCATATTTTAGGCTTAGTGACAAAACGATCAAAATTAAGGCTAAAATTTGGAAGTCCTAAATTTGAAATATGACTTCAAAATCAAATTCTACAAAAAAAAATGGAGCTTGTCGGTGAAAATTTCACAAAAAATCGAGTTCAAATTAATGGAGAAATCATCTTTTAAAGCTTCAAGATCATAGACCAAAAATCTCTAATTTTGGACATTCAAAACCTGAAATTAAGTCAAAATAAAGATAAAAACCATGAAAGTTAATCAAAATGATATTAGAAACACTTACCCAGAAGATTTCTCCGAAAACTTTCTTCAAAAATCATCTCTCAAAGCTTGAAATATTGAAAATGGGGTGAAAATGGGGGTTTTACGTCTTTAAAACTGACCCAGCCAAAATGTACTCCACGAAGGTGTATAACTATCCGTGATCATAGAGAAAAAAAATTCACATACCTCCATGAAGGCGGAGAACAAAAATGGGTTGCACCAGATACCCCTACACTAGTTTTTGCCAAAACTCAAAACGGACCCCCGAAACTCATCCAAACTCAGAATTTCACAAACTTTACATGTATCCATACCAGAAACAATAATTTGGACTCAACCGAATAATCAAAATTTTAATTCAAGATCTCCACGACATATTTACCAATGCAAGTCAATAAAACTAATTTAAAACTCAAACTACCAAAACTGCCCTTGGAAACTCCAAAAATTATGATAAGACCATTTTTAGCATAAATTTCATCATCTGGAACTACTGGAACTATCAGAATTTCAATTCAAGATTTCGAACTCCGAATGTTGATCAAAGTCAAACTTTGGTTCCGAGAACGGTCAAAGCCACAACTTTGGACCTAAAAACCTCATTTTAACTCCAAATTCAGTTTTATAAATTTCTATAGTTTAGTTCCAATATTTCGGAGCTAATTGCATTGATAGATCCCTAATTCGACCTTCAAAACTCAGGACGACATAAAAACTCACTTTTTCAACAACTTAAGCCTCCAAAAATGCCAAAATTCATATTTTCAACTTTTCAAACTCAGGATTCCAATTTCAACCATTCAAATAGTTCAAAATAGCTATAAAGAATCTTAAGAAAGGTTAAAATAGTAGTTTTCACAAATAAGGCCTAAAATGACCAATCAGATCATTACATAAATTGAGATGTGTCATTGATAAACGAGATTTGTTTGGATGATGTTGAGATAATATGATCTTGTGATATCATTTTGGAAACATTGATGTAATTGATGGTAGTTGAGATACTTTTTTAGACTCATGTGCACGTTTTGGGACTTGTGAAGTCCGGTATTATCGATATATCCAGTTATTGGTGAAATGTGTTTATTCAAGACATGTTGATGGCTTGTGGTACTCGTTCAGTGATGTGCAGTCAAAATACAGTACCTTTGATGCCGAAAATAAGGGATTTTTCAAGTTCTTCATGCAACTTTTTATGGTTTTTATGTGTTTTTGTGTTATTCCTGCAGAAAATATAGGTTCGTATGATTTTAGGAGAAAAATGCAGATTTTGATGAAGTACAGGATATACGAGTCACCCTACAAGTCGTAGCCCAAGATACGAGTCGTAGTGTGCTCTCGTAGCAGGAAACAATGTACAAAATTAGGAATTTGCAAAGTGAAGGTCAGCTATACGAGGCCAGCCTACGAATCGTATGTCTAACTATGACTCGTAGAAAGAGCCTCGTAGCCTGAAATAGTGTTGCCAAAATTTGGATCTAGAACTGCAATTGAGGACTACGAGAAGACACTACAAGTCGTAGATTAGACCACTACATGTAGCAATGGATAATAGCAGTCAAGTCCAAAATGCCAAGTGCTGACTACAAAAGCCTGACTACGACTCATAGGTCACCTATGAGTCGTAACTGCGAACCGTACCTTCTGTCAGTCGTATTTTCTATTTTATTTTTAGGGTCATTTTGTAAATATTATAAACAGTTACTGATAGGGTTTTCAAATGGAGATTTGATACTTTACAGATTTTGAAGATACTTTGAATATTCTTAGAGAACGTTTCTAGGGTTTAGTGTAGATTTTAGTATTTCATTTTGAAGACCCATTTTGGGGGATTTGAAATCTCATTATACTCAACTTTCATTAATCCATGTTTGTGGTTTCAAAATCAAAGAGGTCTTGTTCTTCATTATTCTTGGGTAATTTCTCAACCATGTCTTTTATGTTCATTGTTGATGATTTTGTCTTAGCCATGAGTAGCTAAGCATCCACATGAGGAGTTGACTTGACAAAAGCTAGATTTTTTACATTTCTTTGATTGGATATTTACATGTATTATTTATTTCCCTTTGCTTTGAATGTTGTTTGGTGGTGGCCAACACCAAGCCCCACCTACTATCACGATCCCGACCAAGGTAGTGATGAATAAGAAAAGGAAAGTAGATGACAGGATTCAATTGATGTGTTCTTATCTAATCAACCAAACCTGATAAAGGGGAGCTTGACTAGGACAATGGATAATGGTTAGTTGGCACACCATGGTTGCTGACCAAGCGCCATGGTGAAGTTTGACCTTCACCTTCACAAGAGGACTGGAAGAACTAAGTTACCATCCTGCATGTAATGTCCTGATTAGGGTCATATTGTCTAGGGTAATTGAGTCAATAAATCATGGGGAATACAATTCCCAAGTTGACCTCAATTTGATTGTCTTGTTGCATTAGTAGTACAGTGTTTATTTTTGTTCTTCATTTTGAATCACAAACCCCCCTATTCTATAGAATATAATGATCGATACTTGAAATGATTTTTAGTGGATCAATATAGTCAAGCCCCATATTCCCTGTGGATTTGACCCTAACCTCTGGTTAGGTTTATACTTGATTGTGACCGCTTTACTATTGGAGTGTGAACATCAAATATAATGGCGTCGTTGCCGGGGAATACGGCTTGGTTCTTGACTTGATTTCACTATTAGTTAATTCAAGTATTCATTTCTAGATTCTCTTGTATTTTGGTTTTGGTTTTGTTTTTGGTTGTTTGGCCTGATTTGTAGGGTATACTAGGTTTATATGCCCAACACAAGGAGCCAAGCCAATCCCTTAGTTCCAAGCAATTTGTAGATCCACCAAATCACAAGGACAATGACTCAAGAGAATAAAGATATCACGATTGATGAAGCTATTGGTCAATATGAGGAAGATGTGGGTAGAGATGAGAACTTACCACAAAGATAAAATAGACCATACCATAGGGCATTCAACAAAAACGCTTATAGATGGGACAAGTATTGGTTGAATCCTATGGCTATGGATGTTACAGGAGTTTTGTTGCCACCACTATCGGTAGATAGCAAGTTCACTATGTCTAGTGGTCTCTTGCAAATGCTTTAAAATCGTGGTTTATTCACAGGGCTATCTTTAGAGGATCCACACAGTCATCTCCACAATGTTGCTTTCATTTGCAAGAGTGTAATGGGGACTCAAAAATCTTTCTGTGGATGCAGTTGGTTTGAAAGTGTTCCCTCTATCTCTAACTGGAAATGCAACAGTTTGGTTGTCAGAGCTTCCACAAACTTCTATCACTAGTTGGGCTGAGCTATAAAGAGCCTTTTTAGAAAGGTATTTTCCAAGGTCCAAAAATCTTAAGATCAAAGATCAAATAAACAATTTTGAGAAATTGCTGGGTGATTCAATCAGTACTACATGGGAAAGACTCACCAAATGCTTGAGGATAGTTTCGGACCATAAAATTGTTGATGATGCCTTGATTGAGATCTTTTATCGGGTGCTTGATGAGAATAGTCAAGCTTGTGACGACACAACAATGGGAGGCATGTTTCTTGGTCAACCTTTCACATTAATCACCAAAAGAATGGAGCAAGTGGTTGAAACGAATAGAGCATGGGAAAAAAGAGAGAGAGGTGCTACTAAGACTTCTTGTGCAGTGAACACCAACAATGACCAAGCCAAGGTGAATGAGGAGATCATGCAACAACTTGCTCAACTTTGCACAAGTATGGACTTGGTATTAAAGCAAAAGCAAGCAAGTGTACATGCGGTGACTTACTAACCTCCAAAGCCTCCCATGTATGATGAACCCTTCTTTGAGGAAGATTCTTGCTTTGTGAGTAATCAAGCGGTAGGTTTCTGAAATAACCCCCAAGGGTCCAATTCGGACTATTGGAGGCAAGGTTCCAGAAATCAAGGTCAGAACTTTAATCGTGAGGGAATGTATAAAGATAACCAAAGTGTTTATTATGAAAGAGAAAGAGTACTGGAGGCCGAATGGGGACATAGAGATGGTCATAGAAATGGTCCCTATGTGCCTCCCCACAATCATGATACCGGGTCAAGTAATTGTAGGATTGAGGAAATGTTTGATAAGTTGTTGAAGAAATCCGACCATCAAGATGAGACCTTGAAAGTGATGGAATCGGATATTTCAAGCATAAACCAAAAGATAGAGTCTCATTCGGTGGCCATTAAGCAATTAGAGCAACATTTTGGTCAAGTTTTTTCTTAATTGAACTAACGTCAAAAGGGTATCTTTCCAAGTAACATGGTTCAAAATTCAAAGAATGATGGGCATTGCATGGCGGTCATGACAAGAAGTGGGAAGAGCATCATAGATCTCCCAATGCCGGTGGTTGATGATGAAGCTTGTGAGAAGGGTGTTGATGACAAGGTTGATGTTGGTGAAAGAGGTTTGGAGAGAAACGGGATGCAAAGTGAAGAGGTGAATGGGCAAGAAAGAGAAAAGATGATCACAAAACCTCCTCCACCTTTTCCTCAAAGATTCAAGAAAAGGGAGGAGAATGGCAAATTCAAACACTTCATTTCTATGTTGAAGAAATTGTCTATTAACATCACCCTTCTAGAAACATTGGAGAAGACGCTCGGGTATGCCAAGTACATGAAGGATTTGGTGACAAAAAACTCACTTTGAGCCAAGAGCTTTGATAATAGCTCTAACAGAATAGTGCTATCATGACCAAATGCTTAGTCCAAAAGTGGGAGGATCTCGGTGCATTCACTATTCCTTGCACCATCGGTGATGTAGAATTCGCAAGGGCATTATGTGACTTAGGAGAAAGTATTAATTTAATTCCCCTTGCTGTTTTCAAAAAGCTTGGTCTTGGTACTCCTACTCCCATAAGAATGCGGTTGCTCAAGGCGGATAGAACCATAAAAAAGTTGGAAGGGATACTTTTTGATGTACTTGTGAAAGTTGATAAATTCATCTTTCTCGCGGACTTTGTGATCCTTGATTGTGAGGTTAATTTTAAGGTGCCCATTATTTTGGGAAGACCATTTCTGGCCACCGAGAGAGCCTTGGTGGATATGGATTCTACTCAACTTTGGTTCAGGGTTAACGAGGCAGAGGTAGTTTTTGACATCTGCCGATCAATGAAGAAACCAGATGAGTTTAAGAGTTAAGTGTGGGTCATTGAGGATTTCTGATGATGGATGATTAGTAAGTCGAGCCATGACGTTAAACAAGGCACTTTTTGGGAGGCAACCCAAGTATCTTTATATTTTTAGCTTGCTTTTAAGTTTATCTTGGTTATTTGAATTGTTAGGTAGTGGATTGATGTTTGTTTTGAGTGTTAAGACATTGAACCAGTTAAGTTATGATGAAGATTCATATGTTTGAAGATGTGATTTGCAAGAATGAATCAAAAGTTGGAAACTTGAAGAAAATTGCAGCCTCTACGACCAGGCCTATGAACTGTAGTACACACTACGACTCATAGTCATGCCTCGTAGAGGAAAACAGTAATGAATCTAAGTTGGCACATACACTACGAGCCAACCTTACTCCTGGTAGGGTCCCTTTACGAGTCATAAGTGGGGTTCATAGTGCCAGTATGAACTCTGAAATTTTTGTAAGTGTTGGGTCTGCTACTAGATGGGACCTACAAGTTGTAGGAAGCACTATGACTTGTAATCAGGGTTTCGTAGCCCCAAAATACAGGATTTTATAGGTCTACCTAGTAAGAGTATATTAGGGGTAAAATTGAATTTGACTCCTAATTTCACTATTTTTAAACTATTTCCTCCCCCTCCTAAACATTCCCAAACTCTTTTTCTACTATTCAGATCAACTTTTCTATCAACCTACGTCACTTTTCGGAAAGAATTCCGGCGAACCCATCAACTAGGGTTCGGCATCCCCTTTTCTCTCTCCGTGTATCTATTCGTCTATCACTTCCTCAATTAACATGTTTTTTTGTTAAATTAGGCACACATATGTTATGAACTTTTTTAATTGTCGGATGATTGTGTGTTTAGGGGTAATATTGAGAATACCCATGAGAAAATGATCGTCTAAATGCAAGGGCTAGGGTTGTCGATTAAAATTCCCTAATGTTGTTCTAAGATTATGAAAGTACTCTTGTTGGATCGTTGTGATGGTGGAAATCTTGCCATGTCCAATGTTGATCATGTTATCAAATGGGCAAACGATGTTAGTTGATCAATTTTTGAGTTCATATCAGGGTCGAAATTTGATTGTTGGTATGTGTTTGGGTTGAGAATGATCATTCGAGATACCCTTTGTATGGATTTTCCTTTGATCCCTTTGAATTCCCATGATTGTGTGTATTTTTTATTATAGTGAGTTTAGGGATCAAACACTTTTAGGTGATTGTCGAATGTGGTAGGAAGTTGTTTAATTGTCAATTATTGATACAATTTGTGGGAAAATTGTGGTTTGAATGTTCATGACTTGGGTCATGCTTGTCATACCTATTGAATTGATTGAGAATTGCTTCAAATAATGTTTGAATGATGTTATGATTGATGGTGGTTTGCATGGTGAAGGTACAAGCACTACAGGTGCCTGTTGTTTCCTGTTACGAGGTGTTCCTACGACTCGTAGGATGTTCTACAAGTCGTAGTAGCCCTTCGTAGGGAACAATAGTCACCTATGGTTCCTTAACATTTACCATACGAGACCCACCTACGGGTTATAGTATCTACCATGAATCGTAGTGAGGGACCCGTAGGACCTGTCTTATTTTTAAAAGTATTCTATTATCTGCTAAGAGCCTAGGCTATGACTCATAGGTCACCCGATGAGTCGTACCCGTGCCTCGTACCTGCAAATCTTCAGCTGGTTCAGTGAAAGTTTTTCTGTGCTTTTTTTAATTTTTGGCTTTTCTTGTTTCTTTTTGTTGATTCTTTCTTGATTTACAAGATAATATGGTGCTCATTTTGTGGTATGGGGTTGATTTTCAAGTACAATGCCTCCAAAGGATAAGAACACCATCAAGGCCTTCCATAGAAAGTCGATAGATGAGCCATCTGCGACAGAACAATTAGAAGGATCTGAGGAAATCCATAGAGACCAAATTGACCCCGAGGCAAATGTGCCTCATTAGAGCTTGAACTGCACAGACCCCGATGGAAGTTGATAGCCCCTCCCAGTCTGAGGAGAAGGGCAACAGTGATGGATCAGATAGTAGTCTGGTACAGATGACTCCCACTCACTATGAGACAGGATAATAGGAGGCATCTCAGACCCCATATGATGCTATAGAGTCACAGCCTCCTGTCGACCCATCTGTTTCCTCTATTGATCCCAGAAATGTAAGATGAGGAATTGAGGGCATGAAAGCCATCCATGACAAGGGGTTAGAGCAAAAGGGATCAGGAAAGCTTGTCCAGCAATTTCACGAGGAGTCGAGGTTGAATGACTCCGGGCTGAGTAGGATACCAAACTTGGAGGTAGAGATTAACCATCATGGTCTAAGGTGTCTGTCACAGAGGTTGGGCAAGTATGCCCATATATAGTTCGAGAGTTTTTCGCCACCTATGTTGCTACTATTTTCAAGAATCTTCCCAAAAGGAAGAATGCCACATATCAGTAGACGTTGCGAGATGTTTTGGTCTGGGTTCAGCTGGTTGACATCTCAGAGGAGACCATCAGGAGGGTTCAGTTCGGGCCGACTTATAGGTTAGCATGCTCCACCGCAGAATATGATAATAAGATCGAGAAGATGAGGCGGGTAGTGAGTGAGAAAAATGTGGACCTGAAAATCGAGCTCCTCTGGTGGATTGCTAGTTAGATTTGTAAGGAAGGTGTTGAGCCTGCATGGGTCACAAACCACGTCGTCTTTCATTTTCGGCTAAGTTTTAGTGGTCCATCATCCGGTCATGCATCGGGCCTACTTTCATAGATAATGTAATCACTCTGGAGAAGGTTGTGCTACTAGCCAGTAATTGGGCCAGCGTTATGGCGGAGCAGATACATGAGTTAGTTATACGGACTCAGACCTCATTGCCTTTTCCCATCTTGATACATAGACTATGCAATGAGGCCAGAGTATGAGTCTCCCTCCACTTGGACCCACATGTAGAGGCCCTACATACCATGGATCCCAGCATGATTAAGGCTAACGACAGTGTCCCTATAGTGAGCAACTTCTCCTCCTATTCCAAATCCATTTCCTCTAGAGCCACATACCCAGGAGTCAACTCCAGCTACCACCAATTCTACTCTAGTTGCTTTAGAGCCGCTTCCAATTGTTGATACCGAGGCGATGCCATCCTCAGATACACCTGCACTAGCACCTTCTACTACTCAGGTTGCTTCGGCAGACTATCCTCTTATGTCGATGGAGGCCAAGCTCAGCAGACTAATGAGCCAGATCAAACCTTGGGTTTGTCAGACGGTCCAGGACTTGAAGGAGAGGGCCAAGGCATACACTCGTGAGGTTGTCGATCACAGATTTGATGCAGTGGATGCAAGGGTAAATGCCTTGAGGATAGGGTCCAGCTGAGACCTGAGGGTGCACGACCTGCTGACATGGCTTCATGAAGGATTAGTTGGCCAAGTTCAAGGACGACCTGATGCAGACATTAGCAGCCCCGATAGCAGCCTCGGAGGAAGCACCAGCGGGTGATGATGATTTGTTTGACTTGTATGAGGATCACTCGCATGCCCATGGGAAGAGGCCCCTCGAGAGTGATGATGCAGCTGTGAGCCAAAAGAGACCAGGATAGTTGATGAGGTGGTTGAGCTGGAGGAGCGGATCACCAATGAGGTGGTGCGAGAGTCCTTTGCTATAGAGGCAATGAGGAAGGATTTAGAGCAGCAAATAGCACAGAGAGCAGGTAGCTCGCGTACAGCTGCAGCCCAGAGCACTGAGGAGGATAGACAGCCCCAGGACTAGATGTATGCCGGTGCTTGAGCACTTTATGTTTGCCACTTATGACCCCTATGCTCATTATCTTTGGATACTTCGTTCCCATTTTAGACACTATGTTCTTATGATGGTTTTTGGATACTTTTAAATGTTTTGTTTTGGATGTTTGTTTTTATTTATGTCGTGGATGATTTGTTTTAAATTTTCATTTTAGTTATATATATGTTTACTTTGAGGACAAAGTATCATCTTTTGGTGGGATATGCGAAGTTATGCACTAGGGTGAAGCCTAAGTAGCCTTTAGTACATAACTTTCCTATTTTTTATCCTAATGTTTTCTTGTCATGCTTCTTTTTCCTTGTGGATGAGTTTATTTCTGTTGAACCGATATATTAGGTGGTGTGGATAATTTGTAGATATACAGTAATTATTATCTTTTGACATGTATATAATCTTGAATGGTTTTATGAATGTTTTAAATATTTGGTACCCTCAAAATTTTTGGGATTGTTAGTTACCATTGTAATCTTGCATATGATTAGTTTGGCAATGTTTGTTCTGATGAAGAGAAGACAAGTTGACTCTTGAGGTAAGACCTGTGAGTCTATGTTGATTGTGTATGCAATGCCATGTTTGTGTGAGCTTATTTTGCCATATTCATGAATTGTGTACAGCAGAACATGCCTTGTTACTCTAAGACTGGACTGGAGATGTAGTTGATTAGTCCACTTTTACCTAAATAATCTACCAAATGTAGTGGTTTAACCCTTTTTCCAAATGTTTGAGCTTTACATGTACCTGTTCTTTCTTGACACCTAGCTAGCCTAGCCTTGTTTTGTGAAATATCTTGATGTTGGCCTTGGTCTATCCTTGAACATGTGAACCTTAATGGAGGCAAAATGCCTAAGTTGAGGGTGGCTACCAAAAGTGGCCTTGGTTTGAGGAATGGATATTGTGTACTTCACCTCAAGCTAAAAGCCTAAACTGAGGGTGGTTTATGTTGTGGTAAAGTAATGAAAATAAGGTGATTAGTGGGGAAAGAAAGAAAGAAGAGAAAATCATGTGCCGGGGGAGGAAAAAATAAAGAGAAGTTGCCTTTAATTGAAAAGAATAGTAAAATGAGTTCGAAAATCAGGCACAGCTGAAAAAGGAAAGAAAGCACTTGGGAAAGCTTGAAAATGAAGAATATGGGAGGACATAATGAAAATGGTTGAGTTGTGAAGGTAAAAGTGTTGAAAAACGTGGTTCAAGGATAGTTTTAGTCAATACATGCCTAAAATGCCATACCAAAGCCCCATGAGCCAACGTTACAAGCCTATTAAGTCCCAAAGTGATCATAATCCAACTAGTTAACAGTCCAGAGTATGAGTATATGGGCAGGCCTATGGTGTTGATTATCATGAATCGATTTTATTTGCGAGAGTGAGGATACTTGCACAGTCCCTGAACTTTGATTGTTTTTTGAGTGAAACATAGGGACTTATTTTCTGTGAGGGCATCTGCATTGCATGATGGACATATATGACTTGTTTAGTAATTGTGAATAGTGATACTCCTTCACTTGTCATAGTTGGATTGCCGGATACATCATTATGTTTTGTTTTGCTTGGTAGCTTTGCAATCAGGTTTTGAAATGGAGAAGTGGGTATCTAAGTTGGAGTTAAGTGATGTATATGTCATTACTATATGTTTCTCATTGTCTACTTAGATCGAGCTATCGCTTGAGGACAAGCAACAATTCTAAGTTGAGGGTGTTGATGTACTGTCAAAATACAACACATTTGATGCCTAAAACAAGAGATTTTGTAAGTTCTTAATGCAACTTTTTATGGTTTTTATGTATTTTTGTGTTGTTCTTGCAGAAAATACAAGTTGGGATGATTTTGAGAGAAAATTACAGATTTTGAGAGAAGTACAAGACATACGAGTCACTCTACGAGTCGTAGCCCAAGCTACGACTCATAGTGTGCCCTCGTAGCAAGAAACAGTGTCCAAAATTAGGAATTTGCAAAGTGGAGGTCAGTTATACGAGGCCAACCTATGATTCATATGTCTAACTACGACTCGCAAAAAGGGGTCCTCACACTGAAACAGTGTTGCCAAAATTTGGACCAACAACTGCAACTGAGGACTACGAGAAGACACTACAAGTCATAGATTAGAGCACGACTCATAGAAATGGATTATAGCAGTCAAGTCTAAAATGCCAAGTGCTGACTATGAAAGCCCGACTACGACTCGTAGGTCACCCTACGAGTCGTAACTGTGAACCGTACCTGCTGCCAGCTGTATTTTCTATTTTACTTTTAGAATTTTTTTGTACATAGTATAAATAGTTAATGATAGAGCTTTTAAATGGGAGATTCGACACTTTACAGATTTTGAAGATACTTTGAATATTCTTAGAGAACTTTTTTAGGGTTTAATGTAGATTTTAGTTTTTCATTCTGAAGACCAATTTTGAGGGATTTGAAATTGCATTGTACTCAAGTTCCATTATTCTATGTTTGTGGTTTCAAAATCAAAAAGGTGTTGTTCTTCATTATTCTTGGGTAATTTCTCAACCATGTCTTTTACATTCATTATTGATGATTTTCCCTTAGCCATGAGTAGCTAAGCACCCATAACATAGGGTTATGGGAACCATGAGGAGTTGACTTGACATAACCTAGATTTTGTGCATTTCTTTGATTGGGTATTTATATATATTGTTTATTTCTTTTCGCTTTAAATGTTGTTTGGTGGTGGCCAACACCACACCCTGCCTGCTATCATGATCCCGATCAAAGTAGTGACGAATAGGAAAAGGGAAGTAGATGACAGGATTTGATTGATGTGTTCTCGTCTAATCAACCAAACCTGACCAAGGGGAGCTTAAATGGGACAATGGGTAATGATAAGTTGGCACACCATGGTTTCCAACCAAGCGTCATGGTGAAATTCCACATTCACCTTCACAGGAAGGCTGGAAGAACCTAAGTTACTGTCCTGCTTGCAATTTCCTGATTAGAGTCATGTTGTCTAGGGTAATTGAGTCAACAAATCATAGGGAACACAATTCCTAAGTTGTCCCTCAATTTGATTGTCTTCTCGCATTAGTAGTATAGTATTTATTTTTATTCTTCGTTTTAACTCACAACTCCCTCCCCCCCCCCCCATTCTAGAGAATACAGTGATCGATGCTTGAAATGATTTTAGTGGATCAAGATAGTCTAGCCCCGTATTCCCTATGGATTCAACGCTAACCTCTTGTTAGGTTTATACTTGACTGCGATCACTCTAAAATTGTTATTTATTGGATCTTATTATATTGTTGTCATATACATTGACTTCTAGGATTGATATGCATTCATTTCATATCATATTTGTACCACCCCTTAACCACAAGCAGGTGGCAAGGCTGAGATATTGTTACTCCTTCTTAAGACCCCCTGACCTCGGGCAATTGGCAAGGTTTCTCAGATTGTACCACTTTTTAGAATCCCTTGACCACGGGCAGGTGGTAAGGTTAAGATATGTAACACCTTTTTTAAATCTCTTGACCACGAGCAGGTGACAAGGTTGAAATACTGTGACACCCCTTGACCACGGGCAAGTGGCAAGTTTGAGATACTATATAAGGTCTAACGAGAATCCCATGGGTTTTACCTGGTAGCCTTAGCTTGATAGATGTGCACGACCGATTGTGCGACAGTTGTGATTCCATCTCATACATCGTATTCATCCATTTGCACTGCATTATTATTTAAACTTGTTATTCTTGTCAGTTTTTTTGTGTGTGTATGTGCGTGTGCGTGTGCGTGTGTGTGTGTATATATAAGGTGGAAAGGGTTCTTAGTTATTACATGCTTATTAGATTTCTCTTACCTAGTCTGTTGAACCTACTAATACACTTCAGTGTACTCACCCCTACTATTTTCCCTCTCTGTAGATCGAGCATAGGGACTCCCTCATGGTAGTTGATTTCACCCCAACGGAGTTCTCCTGTTTTTCCCCCGATCACAGGGTAAAGCTTAGATATTGAATTGTCGTTGTACTATTGAGACTTTTCTAGTTGTAATTTGTACCAGAATTTGCATTTCTTTTATCAAACAACCTTGTATTTACTCTTTTACACTATTTGGAAGCTCTTGGACTCATGACTCTAGGTTTTGCGATTTTAATCTAAGTGTTTGTGGTTGTTCTTTCTTAGTCTTCCTTCTTTTAGTTGTTATCTGGTTTTGGGTCATGACACATATGACTTAACAAAACTTTTGAGATGTTGCACAAACCAAACTAAAATAAACTATCTATCTACCCTGATCTACTACATAACATAACAAGCAGTCTCAAATTCTTGTAGAAGAATGAGAATCTTAATAAAAGGCCGAGAAAACTATTTAAACCACTCCTAAACTTGACGAAGTTTAGGAGTATATTTAAGTTCAATTAATTAAGTATAGGGGTAGTTTTAAGACTATCAATAATTTAGGAATGAAACTAATTATTCATATTAAAATTAAGGATATTTTCAATACTTTTGTTATTTTAAAATGAAATAACTACATTCTAAATATTGATGTGGTAGAGAGAGTCTATACACTCTCTTAAAGACGACAATTAAAGACAATAAAAATAATTTTAGAAGTGATTAACAGATACAATGTCATCTTTTAATTGTACATTAGTTAATTAATTGCATCGAACTCCTCCATCTTCTAAACCATTCCATTAAACAATGGCAATACTTTAAAAAAATTTAAATCGCTCTCTGCATTTTCTCCGACCAATTGTTTAATACTTCAAAATATCCAAATCAACAAAGAGAATAAATAATTCAGAAATAAGAAAGAGAAAAATAAATTTAATGAAAAGTATATTTTTAATGCTTAGAAAAAGTGAAGTGCGTGTAATACATAGAATACTCATTTGATTATTTATGCCATATCAGTATTTAGGATGATAGTTATTTTATTTTAAAATAAGGGTCAAACTATGTAGAATTTGATTAACGTTTTAAGAAATATTTTTTTTATCATATTGATATAAAAAAAATGTAATCAATAATATTTTTCTTATAATTATTACATATCTGAATTTTTATTTTAAAATAACAAATTAATATTTATTTTTAAAAAATATTCAAATTGCCTTTCAAAAAGCGCAACATATATAACAATTAAAATGAGATAAAAATAAATAATTTTTAATTTCTTACTCCCTTCTTTAAAAGAGAGTGATGTACTTTCCTTTTTAGTCTGTTTTTAAAAAAAACATCTATTTTCTTTTTTGGTAAAATTTTAATTTTAACTTTTCAAAGAGTCTTCTTTATTTTGTTAAATTTGGTGTCAAGTCAAACTAAGTCATTCCATTTCAAACGGAGGAACCAAATTTTAGTTGTTGATATGAAATCCATCCAAGAAGATAAAGATGATGTGTAGTTAAGGAAAAATACTTATTTGTTCTTATTATTGACCTACCTTGGGTCCTGTTTTCTACGAGTTTTACAAACACAAACTTTATATATATAAACAGAACACCTCCAACAATATAAGCCGCTACTAATTACTTTGCTAAATGTTGAAAACAATGATAAAGTTTGTCACCATGGCAGTGATTCTCATTGTGTTAGCCTCGAAAACTTCAGTTTTCGAGGCCAGAACAAATGACCAACCATCGCTTGTTGTCAGCCGTCTGCGACATGGGCGAGCATTGGACATTGTTGTTTACTGTACTATTCTAACTGCTTAATTACATTCAATATGAATAAATTATCGTACTTGCATATTATCATGTGCTTTTCTTGATTCGTCGATCTTTCTGTCTCATTTCCTTACCTTTTCTTTTACCATATCTAGTTTATTCTGCTTATATATTTTTGAGACAAAGGGTTCTCATGAAGCAGCTTCTCCACCTTTGTGAGGCAGTGGTAAGATCTACGTACATTCTACCCACTTATGGGATTCCACTGGCTATATAGATAAATTATATAGAATATAACTTTTATACATTGTATTTTCTCTTTTTCAAAATTTTAATATCTATTAATGAATTTTTATTTGCAGCATGCAATAATAACTGCTCGGTAGCCTGTTGTGACTGCAACAAGGTGACTCCCCCAGTTTGCAACGATTGTTGTTTCGGAGGTTGAAAGAGTGAGTTTGAAATTCTTTTGATATATCTTTTTTAATTTTTACCATGAGATATGTGTAAAAGACATGTCAAAAATCTTTCCTGTTTACAATCAATAAAATTATTTATGATTATTTTTTATGAAGAACAATAAATTATTTGTTATATATAAAACTTCATAAGTGATCTGTTAAACCCCGAAAGTCCTTAATTGGTTCAAATTAGTAAAGTTTGGGACAAATGTAAATTTATTCTAAAGTGTAGTCCTTAAGATTTAAATTGTTAATAGGGTTATGTGTTGTGGCTGTTTTTGATTGGTTCAAGTGGAAAATATATATATATCTTGTGAAAGAGAGAACTTTCACACTTAGAAAAATGAAGAACAATCAAGAAAAGCCATAGATGCTCTCGGGTTGCTACAGTAACCCGAGAGGAAATTCAATTTATATATATATATATCTTGTGAAAGAGAAAACTTTCACACTTAGAAAAATGAAGAACAACCAAGAAAAACCATAGATGCTCTCGGGCTGCTACAGTAACCCGAGAGGAAATTCAATTTTTTTCGAGTTTTCGATTGTTTGACGCTTCAAGATCGGTATATTGGGTTCCCTAAGTGGCGTGAAGGCGTTATTTGGTCAAGAAAACGCTTGGTTTAGCGGCTACGAAGATTTGAATCAAGTAAAGGGGTTGAAAG
>JAPFFP010004986.1:0-17740 GCA_026153255.1 Solanum medicagineum
AACAAGTGGAGAGTGAGAAACTGCAAAAGATGAGCACAAAGGACTCCAAGAGGACTCGCTATGATAGTGGATTCTCTTATGGTAAGTATAGTGGTGGCCAACTCCAACATGGCCAAGGGTCTTCAAAAGGTGCTACTCCAAAGTTTGACAAGGAGAAAGGAGCCAATCCTAAGGCTCAAGGTGGTGCTATTCCTCCTAGGTGTCCCAAGTGTGGGAGGAACCATATTGGTGAATTCTTGAGAGGTACCAATGTATGTAGCAGTTGTGGCAAGATGAGACATAAGATAGCTGAGTGTCCTAATATGGCTAATAAAGGTAAAGAAGGGCATCCACAAGGTCAAAAAGTACAAAGAGGGCAAGTGCAACAAGCGCCCATGCTCAAGGTGGTGGTCCGTGTGGCGATCATTTCTATGCTTTACATTCTAGGCAAGAGGTTGAGGAGGCTTCCGATGTGGTTACTGATATGTTAAGGGGTCATTTTGTGTGATGGATAGGAAAGGCTAATCCTGGGATAATTTTATAGTGGTCTTTAATTTTTTATTTGGTTGCACAGATTGGGATAACTTATCCCAGAATTAATAATCATTTCTGGGATAAGTTATCCCTTCTTGGGGATGGAATAATAATCCCAGGATAACTTATCCTTGGATAAAGTATGTGAAATAACAAATAAATACACCTCTCAAAGTCTCTTTTATGCAACACTTTTATATTTATGTATATTAACACAATTTCTAAAAATATATGCAGCCTTAATTAATCATTATTTTTATATATTTTTTATTAAAAATTATATTTTATAAATATAATTTCTATTTATGAATATATTATAAGTTGAATTTATTTGTCTAATACTTATGTGTATATATATTTTAATTCTCTTAAAAGGTTTACTCCACTACTAAATTATATATTATAAATTAAATAGTTTATTAATCGTTTAAAAATTATTTTTTATATATCAATTATATGTAAATTATTTTTAAAATATTCTTTTTTCACTTTTAGTAAACTTTAAATGGAAGTTTTATTTTTAAGCTAAATATGATGAAAATTTTATTTTTTAAGCTAAACAAGATTAAACTTTAATTTTAAAAACAAATAGCACAATCATGAAAATGTATATAAATACGTTAAATAAGATGGAAATTTATTTTTAACAATGAATAACCAAAGCTTGCAAAGAAAATGAAAAATAAAACTAAATAAGGTGGAGGGTATTTTTGTAAACAAACAACTTGTTCTTAGAAATTGTACCATGAAGAGTAGTTTGAATATGTCAAACCAAACAAACAATAAAAACTACTATCAGCATAACTAATCCAATCATAACATATCCCATCATAACTGATCCCAATATAACTAATCACATTATAATTTTTACTCAAACAAAACGACACGTAAGAGTCTTTGATCATGTTGTGTATCGCAAGGCCCCACATGTTAGGAGGCATGAAAATGCCGAAGAATGAAGTTTAGAAAACTTTTAAGTATAAGTGAGTTCAATGGATGGGTTTACCCGTATGTGATTCCACGAGCTATAACTTGTGCTCGTGGAATGATGGCAAACTTGGTGAAAATATTGGCTTCTGAAGTTGGTAGTACGAGATACGAGCATGGTTCGTGACTTGGTTGACGGACCATAAATAGATTCGTGGTTTGAGATTTAGAGAGGGTTTATAAGGGTATAATGTTGCCAGATGAGAGCCTTTTTCACGACCCCTGGGATGGACCACGACCCATAATCGAGGTCTCGTGGTCTTTTTAGGCAAAATTTTATAAGGGGAAAATTCAACCTTTTCTTATTAATATATTCCTAAACCATGTCGTGTAAACCCCCCAAATGACCTATTATTAGCCCCATATAACTCTAATCTACTCCATTCTCATTCACTCAAAATATTTCTAATTCCTAAGCTCTTCCAAAATACTTCATGAAACGACCCCAAAAAGTGCCCGAAAATGTGCTTCAAAAATGCCCGAAATTGTAATTTTCATATATCTCAAAATTTGTACGTTTTTTCAAAAATTCGATTTCATATTCTTGTTCAAGGGGTCAAATTGAGTAGGAAAAGGGTCTAACCCCGATTTTAGAGCGAAAAATTCACAATTTCAATTTTCAAAGTGTCGAATTCCAATGAGGTAGGTGCGTCATTGGTGGGACACACCAATGCCCTATTTTGGTGCCAGTTTTCAAGTTCGGTCCAAGACTTTTGAGTCTTGGGCCTAAGACTTCCCATGCATTAACATACCTACACTTAGCCTTATTTCACCCTCATATCATCCAAGATATTCCTAAATAATCTCCCAAACACTTAGAAAATATTACATCTCCTAAATTCAAGTCTCAAAACTCATCCGAATCTAAGGATTTCCTCTCAAGATTTAAGTTTCCATCTCCAATCTTCATCAAGCTATTCTCCAAAGTAAAGGTATGTGGGTTTCTTTCATGCATTTCTTTCACCCATAATGCTCAAGCTCCTTTTTACTTAAAATTGCATGATTTAAAGTTGATTTACTCATGGGTCTTATCTATTATGAATTTCACTGCACACTATGTTGAGGTTTCATGAAACTATGGTTGTTTTAGCATGTTTTAAGCTATGAATCTAAGGTCTATTGTGAGATTTGATGAAAGGTTTTGATGTATGTTGCTTGAGGGTATTACCAAGTATATATTGATGGTTTTACAATGAATTTTCTTGCATGATTTCACTCTTGAATTGCATGATTTTACACTAGCATTACACACCCACCAAGTGCTTGATAAAATGTTCGGTTATGGTTTTCTTAAGGAATTGAAGGTCCAATGCATGTCTTATGAGTTGAATGATTGTATGATGATGAAAGGGATGTATATATGTGTGTTTAATCATGTAAAGCACCTAGGTATTGCAAGTGAATTTTTGGGCTCTCATGTTGTTATGTTCTTGGGAACCATTGATGAGTTATTGAGTCCTTATGCTAAGGTTTGTGCTCTTGTGAATTGTGAATCCTACTAAAAGGGGTTATGAACTATGTTACATGCTTTACCCTCTAGTACAAGGCCAATTTCTACATGTAGGGGTTATGAACTATGTTGTCCTTCTTACCCTCATGTACGAATCAATGTTACTCACTTACTCATATCTACCTATAGGGTTTATGAACTATGTTGCACTCCTTACCCTCGTGTATGATTTGGGGTTATGCAAGGTATCACATGTAGGGGTTATGACCTATGCTACGTTCTACCCTCATGTGCTACTCATTTACTCATATCTACACGTAAGGGTTATGAACTATGTTATACTCCTAACCTTCGTGTATGATTTAAGGTTATGCAATGTACTCGTATGAAGGGGTTATGAACTATGTGATACGCCTCACCCTCATATACGATAAAAGGCTATGTATTATCTCACGCTCACATGTAGGGGTTATGACCTATGCTACCTTCTACCCTCATGTGCTATTCATTATTTCATATACTACCATTACCCAGTAGTAGGGGTTATGGCTCATGTTATATTCCTCACTCTCTAGTGCAAGGTATTTGGATGATCTATGTATGTCTCCTTATTATGTTAAACAAGTTATATAAGTATGATTATTTTCAAGCATGTTTTACATCAAGCATTGTTCATGCATGCCTTGTTGCTAAGATACTATCTCTTTCTATGATTATGCATTTTGATTATATTGTCTATCTCTTGTTGCATTGCATTCTACACACTTAGTACATTCCAACGTACTAACGCATAATCTATGCCTACATGATATTACCATGTAGGAACCGGTGCCCAGCTTGAGCATCCCCATCCACGTGGCTAGTACGAATTCACTCAAGCTTGTTGATGAGTCCTCCGTTCCGGAGACATTGCTTATAATCTCTTACCATGTTCTAAACTACCTTTCTTTTGTCTAAATGTTGACTATGAGGGTGAGTCTGGTTGCTTTTCTTGGCTCCCACTCTTATCCATATATTAGAGTCTATGTAATATTATGATTATTCACTCTTATTGTTTACGATATGAAAGTTGTCCCTTAGCCCTGGTTATCCTTATTTCTACTCTTTGATGCTATTTTATTGCTTCCACGACCAAGGATATGTAATGATATGTTAAGAGGCTTGCTCAGGATCCATTCGGGTTCCCCTTGCGTTGTGTCATGTCTAGGCCCTAAGCTTGGGTCGTGACACTTCCAAGTTCTTCAATGCAAGAAAGCCGTCCAAGCTAGGGTTTCAAATTTCCTACACTCTTCAACAAGATTTTCATCCCTTATCACACCAAGGTATGTGAGTTTTGATTTGTGGAGACCTTTCCTCCCCAAAGCTTAACTATTCCTCTTCCTCATAAATTTTCAAGTTATTGAAGTTTATGAACTCATTTATATGATGACATAATGAAATGATTTATGGTATTCTACTTTTGTATACCATATTGCATTGAAATACCATGAGAAATTCTGGATTTTTATGAGGGTTAAGGAAGCCCTAACTAAGTTTTACCTTGTTATGGTGGGTTAATTTGAATGATTTGAAAAGGACTTTGTTTACTCTTCTCGTGTCCTAACTCTTGACTTTTGTATACTTTTGAGGATATATGCATACCCACCATGCTCAATTAAAGTTATGCACCAAGATATGGTGTTGATGAAAGTCTTATGGCAAGACATATAAATTATGAATGTTATGAATTTGAACGGCTATTATGCATGCTATGAGATATGAGAATATTGTGAAAATTTTGAATGATATAAGGCTCTATCTTGATATTATGAAGCTTTGGTTTTGAAGAGCTACTCTATGAAAATATATTATATTATGATGCTTTGCATATTATGACTATAAATATGATTTGAGTATTCCTTGGGATTGTGGCCTAACACCGAGATATGTTGCCACCATAGGTTTAAAAGGATGTTGCTCCCGTATGGCACATGTAAATTAAATATCAAAAAGGGTGGTGTTCTCGTAAGGCTCTTACCATATGTTAACCGAAAAGGGTGGAATTCCCATAAAGTGTTTATGAAGCACTTTCTGAAATGGGGGAGTTCCCGTAAATGAGTGTTTGGTTTACCTTGGCATAGTAGACCACTCCTAGTTCGGTATGAAGTGAACATGAGGATTCCAAGTAATAGATTGCTTGGTCTATGTATGATATGTTATGTGACTTGATGATTTCTCATGCATATTTTGACTAAGTCATTAAACATTCATGTTATATTAAGCTTATACTCGTTGATTATGATTATGCATATTGTTTAATTATGGCTTATGTTCCTTGTTGCATTGCACCCACATACTTAGTATATTCCAAGTACTAATGCATACCTCTTCATACATGATCTAACAATGTAGGGACCGGATCCTCAATTAATCCTCCTCCTCCATGTGGCTAAGCGGACCGATTGATGATTGTTTGGTGAGTCCTACATTTTGGGACAATATCCACTTATTTTCATGCTTTATTAAGACTTGTTTATTATGGATATTTTCCTTTTACGAGTGAGCCCAGGAGAAGTCCTGGCCCCCATTCCATTCATATTAGAGGTGTTTTCTTAATATGGATTTGTATGTTATAAGCTCGGCTCCCATTATGTCTATGTATTATTGAAGACTTCCCTTAGTCCCTTATTCCCTTTTGTGTTGATGCTTGTTGTATGTGGTTGTTATGATGGAAGTCCTAAGACCCTATTTCTCCACATAGCATGAGTCATACTTACCCGCCCCTTAGATATTATTTTCTATGTTTTCATGCTAATCCTCTTCCCTATAACTTCCCCATAGCTTCAGTCCAAAGCCACGTTTAGAATTATGTAATTGTTTATTTAATTATTCTTCTGCAACCATTTATACTTATAAGGCTCATTTTAGGTTCCTTTGAGTTCCTCATTGATCGTGTTACTCCTAGGCCCTAGGCTTGGCCATGACAAGATTGCTATTAGAGCATCTAAATGGTCCACAGAAATCCAACATACCGCGTAAAATAGTATCTTGTTAATGGTTGTGAAGAGCGCCATAACTATGAGTAAGAGGCTACGAGGGGTTCTAGGAATGATTCACATATTCATATTCTATGTGAAACGCCCCAAGAAAGTGTTCAAAAATGTGCCTCGGAAATACCCATAATCGTAATTTTCATATATCTCAAAATCCACGCATGATATAGAAAATCCGACTTCATATTCGTGATCAGGGGAAAAATTGAGTGGGGAATAGGTCTAACCCAGATTTTAGAGCAACCATATCAAAATATGATTTTCCAAAGGGACGAAAAATAGTGAGATTTCTGCGCTCGTGGTGCGACGCAGCTAGGGCGATAAACCTACACATTTGTTGTGCCAGTTTTTCTTACTTCGGTCCAAGGCTTTGAGGCCATGGACCTAAGCCTTCCTACGGGTAAAAACAACTATACTTAGCCATTTTTTAACCTCATATTATTGAAGACATTCCCCAAAACCCTCTCAAACACTTAGCCAAATATTTCACCCAATTCAAGTGTCTCAAACTCACTTCTGAATCTAAAGGAATTCAGTCAAGCTTCAAAGTTCTCATCTCAATCTTCATCAAGGAAATCTCCAAAGTTGAGGTATGTGGGTTTCAACCATTGGTTCCTTTCACCCATGGTCCCCAACCTTCTTTTTTATGCAAATTACATGTTTTCAAGTTGATTTATCTATAGGTACTTCTTATTATGAATTTGATAAGGGGTTTTAATATATCTTGCATAAAGGTGTTACCAAGTGTTGGTGGTTTGATTTACTTCAAGTTTTCTCATATGATTTCACACTTTAATTGCATGACTTCGAACTAGCATTACATACCTGCCAAGTGTTTGACAAAACATCCGATTATGGATTCTTGAGTTATTGAAGGTCTATTGCATGGCTCATGAATTAAATGACTTTATGATTATGAAAAGAGTGTATATATATGTTGAAATCTTGAAAAGTATCTATAGTGTTGCAAGTGACCACACCTTGTTGAAGGGGTGCTATGCCTCAATCACCTTGTCGGGGGATGCTAGGCTTGTACTACCACTTGAGGGGTACATACCATGACCACCTTGTCGGGGGGTGCTTGGTCATTACTACCATGTTGAGGGGCATATACCTTGACCACCTTGTCAGAGGGTGCTAGGCCCGTACTACCAATTGAGGGGTAGATACCTCAATCACCTTGCAAAGGTGTGCTAGGCCTTGAATTCGAAGTATTAGATGCTTGGTCTATGATGATGGTCTCTTCCTACACATATAATAGGTTCTGTACAAGCATGTTTTACTTTGAGTATTGATCATGCATGTTGTATTGTTATAGTACTTCCTATTGCCTATGTATATGCATTTTGACTACGTTGTTTATTTGTTGTGGCATTGCATCCTACATACTTAGTACATTCAAATGTACTAACGCATAATCTATGCCTATATGATGTTACCATGTAGGAACTGGAGCTCCACATGATTATCCTTCTCCTTCACGTGGCTAGTACTATCTCTTGAAGCAAGTTTGGTGAGTCCTCAACTCCGAGGATAATAGCTATTTATCTTATGTTATTTAAAGACGCATTTCTTTGTTTAGATGCTTATGACCATGAGGGTGAGCCCGAAAAGTTGTCTTGGCCCCCACCCAATCTATGTTAGAGGTGTTGTTGGACAAGTTATGTATTTATGCTTTGAGCTTTGACTCTTTTAATGATTTATGCTATGAAACACTTCCCTTAGTGCCTTTATCCTTATTTATATTCTCTTATTGTTGTTTAATTGCTTCCGTGACCAAGGATGTGTAAATGATATGCTAACAGACTTGTTTGGGGTCCGTTTGGGTTCCCATTCGCCATGTCAAGTCTAGGCCCTAGTCTTAGGTTGTGACAAACTTGGTATCAGAACTCTAGGTTGTTAATGCTCCTCACTATCCAATACACCGCGTCGATTAAAGTCTTATTCATGGTTGTGAAGTGCACCACAACTATGAGTAAGAGGCTATGAGGTGTTTTAGGAAATGTTTTCCTTCTTCTTGATCTATGCCATGCTATAGGAGTTAAGGTAAGGCTTTCCCCTATCAAATGTTCTTTGTTATGCTACATCATTCCTATCCCAAGAGGAAAAAGAGCTCGTACACTCGAAAAACAACCAGCTCATGAAGAGTTCTGGGATGTTATTGTCATGCTAGCTCAAGCTATGACTAATCAAATCAACCAACGGGCCTAAGCCCCTATGCTCCTACTCTGGCATCTAGGTTAGGGACTTCATGAGGGTGAACCCACCGGAGTTCCATGGATCTAAAGTGGATGAGGACTCTCAAAAATTTATTGATAAATTGTATAAAGTGTTGTCTATCATGGGTGTTAGATTGGAGGAGAAGGCAGAGTTGGCGGCTTACCAACTCAAGGGGTGGCCCAAATATGGTTTACTCAATGGAAGGATGAAAATGAGAACAACAATGTGGTCCTTTGGGAGGAGTTTAAGGCGGCCTTTTCTCAACCGATTCTACCCTTTTGAGATAATGGAGGCCAAAATGATGGAGTTCATGAATTTGAAGCAAGGGTCCATGAGTGTGAGGGAGTATGCCCTCAAGTTGAACCAACACTCTAAATATGTTATACAATTGGTGGCCAGGCCAAGGTCTATAATGAACAAGTTTGTGATGGGTGTATCTAATTTGGTAAATGAGGAGTGTCATGACGCTATGTTGATTGGTGATATGGAATTGTCTTGCCTCATGACATACGCCACACAATTGGAGAGGGAAAAGTTGAGAAAGCGTAGAGGTAATGAGGCCAAGAGGGGTCGTTTTGAAGATAAGTTCCAGGGTCCCAAGGGTGGCCTGTTTCATCAAGGCCAAGGGTCTTCCCATGCTCCTAATAGGAGGTTTTCTAATGATAACCCAAGGTTCCAAAATGGTGGTGGTATGGTTCTTAATGCTATGCGCCCAAGATGTGGTAGAGGCCATGATGGCCCATGTTTGAGGAACACTAATGCTTGCTATAGTTGTGGAGAAGTGGTTCACAAGAAGATTGATTGTCCTTGTTATCAAAATAAAGGTAGGCATGGTCGTCCATAAGGTCGGGGTACAAATATGGTTCCTTTAGGAAGAGGAGGCCAACAAGGTGGTTCTCCAAGGCAAAATCAGTTTTATGCTCTTCAAAGGAGGCAAGGGGTAGATGAGGTGCCCAATATTGTCACCAGTATGTTAAAAGTCTTTGATTTTGATGTGTATGCATTGATAGACCTGGGTGCCACTCTTTCTTTTGTTACTCCTTTTGTTGCTAAGAAGTTTCATGTTGAACCCAAATTATTGTGTGAGTCAGATGAAGTATCTACTCCTATTGGTGCATCCATTATTGCTAGAAAAGTCTATAGAAATTGTCCCGTTTTCATTTCGTACAAAATGTTGCTTTGTGATTTTGTTGAGTTGGATATGGTGGATTTTGATGTCATTCTTTGGATGGACTGCTTGCATGCATTTATGCCTCTATTTATTGTAGAACCTATAGGGTCAAATTCCAATTCCCTAATGTGCCTATCCTTGAGTTGGAGAGTCATGATGTGGTGGTCAAAGGTAGGTTTATTTCTTGCATTAAAGCCCAAAAGTTGATTTCTTAGGGGTGCCTCTATCATCTTGTGAGGGTTAGGGATGTTGAGTCCAAAGTCCTTCTCATAGAGTCTGTTCCGATGGTTTATGAGTTCCTTGATGTATTTCCCAATGAGCTTCTTGGTGTTCCTCCTGAAAGGGAAATAGATTTTGGCATAGATCTCCTTCCCAATACTCAACCTATTTCTATTCCCCCTTACCATATGGCCCCAGCAGAGTTAAAAGAGTTGAAAGAGCAATTGAGGGATTTGTGGGAGAAAGGTTTTATTAGGCCTAGCCAATCACTTTGGGGTGCACCAGTGTTGTGTGTGAAGAAGAAGGATGGTTCTCTTAGAATGTGTATTGATTACCGGCAACTTAATAGAGTCACCATCAAGAATAAGTACCCTCTACCAAGGATTGATGATCTTTTTGACCAACTTTAAGGGACTAGTCACTTCTCTAGGATTGATCTTCGGTCTAGGTATCACCAAGTGAAAGTAAGGGAGTGTGACATTCCCAAGACGGCCTTCCGGACTAGGTATGGGCACTATCAGTTTGTTGTTATGTCCTTTGGATTGACCAATGCACCGGCTATCTTCAGGTATCTTATGAATAGGGTCTTTAAACACTACCTTGATTTGTTTTTGGTTGTATTTATTGATGATATCTTGATCTATTCCCATAGTGAGGAGGAACATGTGGGTCATTTGAGGGTAGTGTTACAAATCTTGAGGGAGGAGAAGTTGTATGCGAAATATGAGAAATGCGAGTTTTGGTTGAAGAACGTTGCCGTCCTAGGTCATGTGGTGTCGGGTGATGGTATAAAGGTGGATCCTAAAAAGATGAAGGTAATTAGAAATTTACTTAGAGTTGTGACTCCATCGGACATTAGAAGTTTCTTGGACTTAGCGGGTTATTATCGAAGGTTTGTGAATGGGTTCTCTTCAATTGCTTTTCCCATGACTAAGTTGATCCAAAAGAAGGCAAAATTTATATGGACCGATGAGTATGAAAGGAGTTTCCAAACCTTGAAAGATAAGCTTGTCTCTGCTCCTATCTTGTCTCTACCGGAAGGGTTAGAAGTGTTTGTTGAGAATTGTGATGCCTCACGAATGGGTTTAGGTGTTGTATTGAAGCAAAATGGTAAAGTGATAGCTTATGCGTCTAGACAACATAAGCATGAAAATAATTATCCTACCCATGATCAAGAGTTGGTCGTCTTGATATTTGCTTTGAAAATTTGGCATCATTACTTGTATGGAGTACATGTTGATGTGTTTACCGATCATAAGATTCTCCAATATGGCTAGAGAGGTCCATCGTTGGCTATATTGGGAGTTAGGTAGGACGAAGTTGATAATGGTAGTATTGTGGTTATTGATGGCTCAAAATCTTCATTGATTGAGGAGGTGAAAGCAACACAAGATCTTAACCCCGCTTTGTCAGAATTGAAGGCTTTGGTGAGATGACAAGTTAGAGGTTTTCTCCCAAGGGGGAGATGGTGCCTTTAGGTACTAAGGTAGATCGTGTGTGCCTTGTGTTGATGAATTGAGGGAGAAGATTCTTGATGAGGCTCATAATTCTTCCTATTCTATTAGCCCTGGTTCTACCAAGATGTATAGAAATTTGAGGCAAGTGTTTTGGTAGTGTAGTATGAAGAGGGACCTTGCTAAGTTTGTATCCGGTTGCCATAATTGCCAACAAGTCAAAGCCGAACATCAAATTCCGGGTGGGCTAGCCCAATATATAGAGATTCCTACTTGGAAGTGAGAGGAAATTAGCATGGATTTTGTGGTTGGGTTGCCTAAGACTAGAAGACATTTTGACCCCATTTGGGTTGTGGTTGATAGAATGACAAAGTCAGCTCATTTCCTATCGATTAAGACTACTTATGGTGTTGAAGATTATGCTAAGTTATACATTCATGAATTGGTTAGACTGCATGGGGTGCCCTTCTCTATCATATCGGATGGTGGTGCTCAATTCACTTCTCACTTTTGGAGACCCTTCCAAATAGGTCTTGGTACCAAGCTAAAGCTTAGTATGGCCTTTCACCCTCAAACGGATGGCCATTCTCTTCCATTCTACTCAAGCCTAAGGTACTAATTCTAAGTTCCCTATGTGATTTCAAGTCTTATGAATCCGCTCTAATGACATTTGCATGCATTCATGTTTGTGCTGACAAGTTCATGGTGATTTGGACACTTATGTTGAGATTTTTGAAAATGATGTTTAAGTGCATTGTTGCATTCTTGTTGGGGCTGATCTCTTCATGATTATCCTTCTTATGTATGTTTCATTGACATTCGAGGATGAATGTTCCCAAGAGGGAGATGTTGAAATGCCCAAAAAGTCCCCGAAAATGTGCCTCGGAAATGCCCATAATCATAATTCCATATATCTCAAAATTCGCACGTGATATCAAAAATCCGAGTTTGTATTCGTGATCAATGGAAAAATTAAGTATGGGATTGGTCTAACCCAGATTTTAGAGCAACCGTATCAAAATTTGATTTTCCAAAGTGACAAAAAACCAGTGACGTTTCCGCGCTCCAGGCGCAACGCAGCCAGGGGCACGGACCTGCACATTTTTTTTGCTAGTTTTTCTTACTTCGATCCAAGGCTTTAATGCCTTTGGCGTAAGCCTTCCTGTGCTAAAAACACCTATACTTAGTCCTTTTTCAACCTTATATCATTCAAGACATTCCCCAAAACCCTCTCAAATACTTAGCCAAATATTTCACCCAATTCAAGTGACCCAAACTCTCTTCTGGAACTTAAGGAATTCAATCAAGCTTTAAGTTCTCATCTCAATCTTCATCAAGGAAATCTCCAGAGCTGCGGTATGTGGGTTTCAACCACTGGGTCCTTTCACCCATGGTGCCCAACCTTCTTTTTTATTCAAATTACATAATTTCAAGTTGATTTATCTATGGGTACTTCTTATTATGAATTTAACCATAAACTTTGTTGGGGTTTGATAAAATATTGACTGTTTAAGAATATTTCGAGCTATGAATCTATGTTCTATGATGAGATTTGATGAGGGATTTTAATGTATCTTGCATAAAGGTGTTACTAAGTGTTGGTGGGTTGATTTACTTCAAGTTTTCTCACATGATTTCATTCTTTGATTGCATGACTTTAAACTAGCATTACACACCCACCAAGTGTTTGATAAAATGTCCGGTTATGGATTCTTGAGTTATTGAAGGCATATTGCATGGCTTATGAATCAAGTGACTTTATGATGATGAAACGAATGTATATATTTGTTGATATCTTGAAAAGTATCTATATTATTGCAAGTGACAACTACTTATTGAGGGGATGCTATGCCTCAATCACCTTGTCAGGGGTTGTTAGGCCCGTACTACCATGTTGAGGGGTATATACCTTGACCACCTTGTTTGGGGGTGCTAGGCTCGTACTACCAATTGAGGGGTAGATACCTCCATCACCTTCCGGGTGGTTTAAGGTTGGAGAGGTGGTTTTGTTAGGACTAGATCTAGTTATGGAAGCTCTTGAAAAGGTTAGGATGATTAGAGAAAGGTTGAAAACAGTCCAAAGTTCCAGAAGTCTTATGCCGATGTAAGGAGAAGGGATCTTGAATTCAAGGTTGGTGATTGGGTTTATTTGTAGGTGTCGCTCATGAAGGGTGTGGTCTATTTTGTTAAGAAGGGCAAGTTAAGCCCTAGATATGTGGGTCCTTATAGGGTTGTGAGAAGGGTTAGTAAGGTGTCCTATGAGTTAGATTCGACTAAAGAAATGGAATTGGTTCATCCAGTCTTCCATGTTCTATGTTAAGGAAGTGTGTGGGTGATCCTAATGCTATGTGCCCCTTGATGTTGTGGGGGTAGTTGAAGACAACTTGACATATAAAGAAGTTCTAGTAGAGATCTTGGATAGGCAAGTGAAGAGGTTGAGGAACAAGGAAGTTGCTACCGTTAATGTCCTTTGGAGGAACCAACATCAAGGTGCTACTTGGGAGGCCGAAGCGGATATGCAAAAGTGATACTCTAATTTTTTCCACTCCACTCAAGCCTAAGGTATTTATCTAAGTCCTTTATATGATCTCAAGTCTTAAGTTCAGCTCTCATGTCATTGCAGACGTCCATGTTTAAATTGACAAGTTCATTATGATTTTACACTTATGTTGAATTTTTGAAATGATGTTTAAGTGCATTGTTGCATCCTTATGTGGGCTGAAATTGTCCTATTTCCATCTCTCATATATGTTTCTTTGAAATTTGGGGATGAATGTTCCCAAGGGGAAAATGTTGAAATGACCCCAAAAAGTGCCCGAAAATATGCCTCGAAACTACCCGGAATCGTAATTTCCATGTCTCAAAATCCATGCGCGATATCAAAAATTCAACTTCATATTCTTGTTCAGGGGCTCAAATTGAGTGGGAGATAGGTCTACCCCAATTTTAGAGCAAACGAATCGCAATTTCATTTTCCCAAAAATACAATTTCTAGTGAGGTTTTCGGGCCACTGGCGTGACGCGCCAAGGGCGCGCCTCAGTATAAATTTTGCCTTGTTTTTCAAGTTTGGCCCAAGGCTTTTTGGTCTTGGGCTTAAGTATTTACGTACGTGAAAATGCCTACACTTAGCCTTATTTCACTCTCATATCATTCAAGACATTCCCAAATACTCACTCAAACACTTGGATAATATTTCATCTAATTTCAATTCTCAAAAACTCATCTGGATATTAAGGTTCTCATTCAAGCTTCAAGTCCCCATCTCCGATCTTCTTCAAGGATTCTCCAAAGTCAAGGTATGTGGGTTTCCTTTATGGGTTCCTTTCACCCATGATACCTAAGCTCTCCTTTACCTAAAATTGCATGATTTAAAGTTGATTTACTCATGGGTCTTATCTATTATAAATTTCACTGCACACTGCATTGGGGTTTCATGAAATTATGATTATTTTAGCATGGTTTGAGCTATGAATCTAAGATCTATTGTGAGATTTGATGAAGGGTGTTGATGTATATTGCTTGAGGGTGTTACCAAGTACCTATTCATGGTTTTACATTAAATTTTCTAGTATGATTTCATTCTTGAATTACATGATTTTACACTAGCACTACACACCCGTCAAGTGTTTGATAAAATGTCCGGATTATGATTTCTTCAAGAATTGAAGGTCCAATGTATGTCTTATGAGTTGAATGACTATTGATGATGAAATGAACGTATGTATATGTTTTTCATCTATATAGTGTTGGAATGTGACCATGCCCTACTCAGGGGTTGCACGTCGAGTAACCATATAGAGGGGTTTTTACCTTGATAACCATAACGAGGGGCTTGTACCTTGATAACCATGTCGAGGTTTGTACCTCGGTCACCAAGGGTGGTAGGGTGCGATGATCCACCAATTATGTCGAGAGGTTTGTACCTTGATAATCATGTCGGGGGGTTTGTACCTCGTTCACCAAGGGTGGTAGGGTGCAACAATCTACCAACCAATTCATGGGCTTTGTACCTCAATCACCAAGGGTTGTAGGGTGCGATGATCCACCAATATGATAGTGGTCTCTTCTTGGATATTTATTACGTTCTATATACGCATGATTTACTACAAAGTAACTCACGTGCATGCTATATTATTATATGCTACTCAGTCTATGCTTATGCATTCGATTATGTTACTTATCTCTTGTTTCGCTGCATCCTACATATTTAGTACATTCAAATGTACTAACGCATACTCTATGTCTACATGATGTCAGCATGTAGGAACCGGTGCCCTACTTGATCATCCTCCTCTACGTGGCTAGTACGACTTCTCTCAAGCTCTTTAGTGAGTCCTCCATTTTGAGGATGATGTTTATGATCTCGTACTATGTTTCAAGACTATCTTCTTTGATGTATATGTTGACTATGAGGGTGAGCCCGGTAGTTTGTCTTGGTTCCCGCTCTTATCTATGTAGTAGAGGTGTTGTTGGACATGTCATGTGTAATGTTATGAGCTTTGACTCTCTCTTGACTCTTGATGTTTATGATATGGAAGTTGTCCCTTAGCCCTGTTGTCTCTATTTTACTCTATTGTTGTTGTCTTTTATTGCTTCTGCAACCAAGGATATGTTATGATAAGTTATAAGGCTTTCTTGGGGTCCCTTCGAGTTCCCCATGCATTATGTCACGTCTAGGCCCTAGGCTTGGGTCGTGACATATTGGGCCTAGCAAGTTACCTTAGGGTGCGCATGTGTTGTTTGTAAGGAAGAAGGATGGATCACTTAGAAGGTGCATCGACTACTGGCAACTTAATAAGGTCACCGTGAAGAACAAGTATCCCCTACCATGTATAGATGACTTACTTGATCAATAACAAGAGGCTAGTTACTTCTCAAGGATTGTCCTTCGGTCTAGGTATCATCAATTGAGGGTAAGGGAGTATGATATTCAAACAATGGTCTTCCAAACAAGATATGGGCACTTGGAATTTGTGATGATGTCCTTTATCCTAAGTACTGCTTCAGCCATATTTATGGATCTCATGAATTGGGTCTTTAAACTCTACGTTGACATGTTTGTGGTGGTATTCATTGACAATATTTTGATTTATTCCCATAGTGAAGAAGAAAAAGTGAAATATTTGAGGGCATGGTTGCAAACATTGAGGGAAAAAAGGTTGTTTGCCAAGTTTGACAAATGTGAATTTTGGTTGAAGAAAGTTGCATCCTTAGGTCATGTGATGTCGGGTGAAGGGATTAAAATGGATCTTAAAAAGATGGAGGTGGTAAGAAGTTTGCCTAGACCCCTAACTCCAATGGATATTAGGAGTTTCTTGGGCTTGGCGGGGTACTACCAGAGATCTTTTGGGGTGTTTTTCTTCAATTACATCTCCCTTGACAAAGTTGACACAAAAGACAGCCAAATTTGTATGGACCAATGAATGTGAAAGAAGTTTCCAAACTTTGAAAGATAAGCTTACATTCACTCTTATTTTAGCTCTACCGGAAGGATTAGAAGTGTTTGTGGTTTATTGTGATGCTTCAAGAATGGGTTTGGGATGTGTATTCATGCAAAGTGGCAAGGTTATTGCCTATGCTTGTAGGCAACTAAGGTTCTTGAGTGTAATTACCCCACCATTGATCTTGAGTTAGCAGTCGTAGAATTTGCTTTACAAATATGGTGTCACTATTTATCTGGGGTTCATGTAGACGTGTTCACCAATCATAAGAGTCTCCACTATGTGTTTACCCAAAGAGACCTAAATTTAAGGCAAAGAAGATTGTTGGACCTCCTTAAAGACTATGACATGAGTGTGTATTTTCATCCGGGCAAGGCCAATGTTGTGGTCGATGCTTTAAGTAGAGTGTCCATGGAGAGTACGGCTCATATTGATGATGGTAAGAAGGAATTGGCAAGAGAAGTTCATTGGTTGGCTATATTGGGAGTTAGGTTGGATAAGGCCAACAATAGAGATGTGGTGGTTGTAGATGGTTCCAAGTCTTCCTTGATGGAAGAGGTCAAATCCAAACAAGACCTTGAGCCCTCTTTGGTGGAATTGAAGTCATTGGTGAATGATGGCAAGGTGGAGGTTTACTCCTTGGAGAGGGGGGGGGAGATGGTGTCCATAGGTACAAAGGTAGGTTATGTGTGATCTTGAATGAGTCTCATAATTCATATTATTCCATTCACCCCAGTTCTACAAAGATGTATAAGGATTTGAGGGAAGTGTACTGGTGGGGTGTTATGAAAAGAGATATTGCCAAGTTTTGTAGTCGGTCGCCATAATTTCCAACAAGTCAAAGTCGAACATCAAAGGTTGGGTGTCCTAGCACAAGACTCATTTAGTTAGGTTGGGGGTGTATTAGGTTCATGGGAGACTCGTAGTACCTAAATGAGTTCAAGAATTCCCTAAAAGTTGAGTTTTGGGTGATGGTTCATGCAAGGGTCAACTTTAAATTAGCATAAATTTTAGTACATTTGGAACTGGGTAGCCCATGACATGTCCAATGAAAGCCCTTTGAGTAGCTTCGCAACTCACTTGGTTTCACCTCATTCTCAGGTAGGATGAAGGAGTTATTATCATTTTCGTGAGGCCCTCCCGTGCAGTGTTGTCACACGGGCAGCTTGACGGCTAATGTGCCCTTGGATGGGTGTCTGGGTCCTTTGGGGTTGGAAACGGCCCATTTTGGCCTAAGGAAGGTGACAGGGCT
>JAPFFP010005007.1:0-17739 GCA_026153255.1 Solanum medicagineum
TCACTTTCAAAATTAACTTAATCACTACAACACTTAAGAATTAACATCTCAAGAAGTAGGAAACTTACTTGATTTCTTTTCCTCTTCTTCTTCTTCTTCTCTTCTCTTCTTCTTCTTCTTCTAAAAATATTCTAAGTGTGGAAGACAAAATTATATTAATATTTTGAACAAGAGGGGGTATATATAGGCAACCAAATCTTCAAAATTGCATCATAAGGGCTTCTAGTTAGCCTATTGACCAATTAGGTCCCAAACTTTTCTATTTTAATCCAATTGAGGACTTTCGACTCCAACTTAATTATTACCCTTAATTTAACGATAGTACGGGGTCTAACAACATTGATGAGTTTACATTGAAATTTCTAACATGATAATCCTGTTGAATTGCATGATTTTACACTAGCACTACACGCCCTCTAAGTGTTAGATAATATGTCCGGTTATAGTTTCTTGAGGAATTGAAGGTCCTATGCTTTTCTTATGAATTGAATGACTTTATGATGATGAAATGATGAAGGAATGATGATGAAAAGGAATGTATGTAAATGATGATGGAAGGAGCGTATATGTATATGATACTATCTCTACAGTGTAGGGGATGACCAAACTTAGCTAGGGGGTTGTAGGCTTGGGTAAGCTATTGAGAGTTTTGTACCTCGATTACCTAATGCAGGGGTTGGTAGGCCTGGGTAACCTTGTTGGGGCTTTGACCCATCAACCTTGTTGGGGGTTTGTACCCGTCAACCTTGTTGGGGAGTATGTACTCCACCAACCTTGTTGGGATGTTTGTACTCTATCAATCTCATAAAGGGGCTTGTACCTCATATACATATCCAAGGGGGTGGTAGGCCTTAGCTTGCACTACAATGTTCACTCCTTACAATTGTATTATGTTTTATATAAGCATGGTTTTACTTCAAGCATCATTCATACATAGCATATTTTTAGTATGCTATCGATTGCTTATGGTTATGCATTTAACCTATGATTTCTACCTCTTGTTGCATTACATCCTACAAACTTAGTACATTCAAATGTACTAATGCATACTCTATGCAAACATGATGTCACCAAGTAGGAACCAGTGCCCTGATTGATCATCCTCCTCCTCCACGCCGCTAGAACGATTGTCTTTCAAGCTTGTTGGTGAGTCCTCTATTTTGGGGATGTTTCTTATGATATATTGCTTTGTACAAAGACTATCTTACTTTTATTCATGTATTGACTATGAAAGTGAGCCCGGTTCCTTGTCATGGCCCCCGCTCTTATCTATGTAGTAGAGGTGTTGTTGGACATGTTATGTATCTATGCTATGAGTTTTAACTCTCTTGTTCCTTGATGTTATGATATGAAAGGTTACCCTTAGTCCCATTTTCCTTGTTATGCCTATCTATTAATGTCATATTTTATTGCTTTCGTGACCAAGGATGTGTAATGATATGCTACAAGGCTCGTTTGGGGTTTCATTCGGGCTCCCCATTCGCTGGTCACGTCTAATCCCTAAGCTTGGGTCATGACAAAGGTGGTATTATAGCACTAGGTTGTTAGATCCTCAGAGTCTAATGCACCATGTTGAATAGAGTCTTATTCATGGTTGTGTTGTACACCACAACTATGAGTTGGAGGCTTTGAGACGTTTAGGAAATATTTCCCCTTCTTCATATTTAAGTCATGCTATAGAGTTGATGTAAGTCTTTCCACCTAACAATTATCCTTTGTTACGCTAGATCATGCCTAACACGAGGGGATGATGAGCCTACACACCCGAGAAGCAACCGGCCAATGGAGAACTTAGGGATGGTCTCACTTTGCTTGCACAAGCAGTGGCTAATCAAGCCAACCAAATGGCCCAAGCCCCTCATGCTCCTACACCAGCATCTCGAGTGAGATATTTCATGAGAATGATTCCCCCGAAATTCTATGGATCAAAGGTGAGTGAGGACCCACAAGAGTACACTGAAGTGGTCTACAAAATTTTTTCCATCATGTGTGTGAGGCCGGAGGATAAGGCGGAATTAGCGGCCTACCAACTCAAAGGGATAGCACAAATATAGTACAACCAATAGAAGGAGGAAAAGAGAGTCAACTTTGTGGTTCTTTGAGAGGAGTTCAAGGTGGGCTTCCTTAATCGGGTCTTCCCCCTTAAACTTAGGAAAGCCAAGTTGGTGTAATTTATGAATTTGAGACAAGGGTCTATGAGTGTAAGGGAGTAGGCCCTTAAGTTCACGCAACTTTCAAAGTTTTCTCCTTATTTGGTGGCCAACTCAAGGTCTAGATGAACAAATTTGTGATGGGTGTTTTTGAGTTGGTTATTGAAGAATGAAGGTCCACCATATTGATTGGTGACATACACTTGTCATGTTTGATGACCTTTACCAAAAAACAGGAAGAGAGAAATTGAGGAAGAGAAGGGGGCACGAGGCCAAAATGGCCAATTTGCGAGTAAGTTCTAAAAGATTGGCCGATTCCATCGAGGCCAAGGGTCTTCTCATGCATTTCAAAATCGGGTTGCGAGTGAGTTTTCAAGGGCCCAAGGTGACAGAGGTATGGCTCCTATTGATGTGTGTTCGAAGTGTGGTAAGGGTCATGGTAACCCATGCTTGAGAGATATGGTGCTTACTATGGTTGTGGGGAAATGGGGCCTAAGGCAATTGGTTGCCCTCGAAATCGCAACAAGTGTAAGAGGTTCATCCTCAAGGTGCTAATGTGGTTCCTTTGGGGAGATATGGCCGATAAAATAGGGTCCCAAGGCATAACTGGTTCTATGATTTGCATGGGAGGCAAGCGGGTGATGAAGTCCCAGATGTTGTTATTGGTATGTTAAAAATCTTTGAATTTGATATGTATGCATTGATTGATCCGGGTGCCACTTTCTCTTTTGTTACCCTTTTTGTTGCCAAAAAGTTCCATGTTGACCCTTGTTGTTGCATGAGTTATATAAGGTGTCTACTCCTATTGGTGCATCTACTGTAACTAGAACAGTTTATAGAAGTTGTCCTATTTGCATCTTGCATAAGATATTACCTTGTGATCTTGTTGAGTTAGACATGGTTGATTTTGATATTTTTCTTGGGATAGATTGGTTGAATGCACACTATGCTTCTATTGATTGTAGAACCCACAGGGTCAAATTCCAATTTTCAAATGAACCCATCCTTAAGTGGGAGAGTCAAGATGTGGTGGTCAAGGGTAGATTCATCTCTTGCATTAATGCACATAAGTTGATCTCTAATGTGTGTCTTTACCATCTTATGAGTGTTAGGGATGTGGAGTCTAAAGTCCTTCCCATAGAGTTGATATTGGTTGTAAATGAGTGTCTTTATATCTTCCCAAATGAACTTCCTGGTGTTCCTCTCGAAAGGGAAATAGACTTTGGCATAGAGCTCCTCCCCAATACTCAACCCATTTCTCTTCCCCCTTACTGTATGGCCTCGATAAAGTTGAAGAAGTTCAAGGAACAATTGACGGACTTATTGGAGAAGGGATTTATTAGGCCTAGCAAATTACCTTGGGGTGCACCGGTTTGCTTGTGAAAAAGAAGGATGGCTCCCTTAGGATGTGTATTGACTACCGGTAACTCAATAGGGTCACCATCAAGAATAGGTATCCTCTTCCAAGGATTGATAATTTGTTTGACCAATTGCAAGGGGATAGCCATTTCTCTAACATTGATATTGAATTATCCACCGTGGTGCTTGCTTTAAAGATTTGGCATCATTACTTGCATGGGGTGCATGTTGATATGTTCAACGATCATAAGACCCTCCAATATGTCTTCACTTTAAAGGATCTCAACTTGAGGCAAAGGAGATGGTTAGAACTTCTTAAGGACAATAATATGAGTGTGCATTATCATCCCGGTAAGACAAATGTTGTGGCGGATGCTTTGAGTAGGGTGTCTATGGGTAGCCTAGCTCATATTGATGTTGGTGATAAAGAGATAGCTAGGGAGGTGCATCGGTTGGATAGAGTGGGGTCTAGGTTAGAAGAGGTTGATGATGGTAATGTTGTTGTTGGGGATGGTTCTAAGTCCTCCATGGTTGATGAGGTGATAACAAAACAAATCTTGATCCCTCCCTGTTAAAATTGAATGCCTTGGTGAAAGAGGGCAAGGTAGAAGTTTTCTCCCAAGGGGGAGATGGTGCCGTTAGGTGCCAAGGCAGGTTGTGTGTACCTTGTGTTGATGGCTTGATAGAGAAGATCCTTGATGAGGCCCATAATTCTTCTTATTCTATCCACGCCGGTTCCAACAAGATGTATAGGGACTTGACAGATGTGTATAGGTGGGGAGGCATGAAGAGGGACAGTGCCAAATTTATTTCCACGGTCGTCATAGTTGTCAACAAGTCAAAGACAAACATCAAAGGCTAGATTGCCTAACCCAAGACATTAAGGTTCCTACTTTGGAAGTGGGAAGAGATAAATATGGATTTCGTATTTGGGTTGCCCAAGACTATAAGGGTTTTGATTCCATTTGGGTTGTCGTTGAGAGGATGACAAAATCGACTCACTTTCTAACGGTTAAGACCACGTATGGGGCTGAAGATTATGCAAGGCTATACATTCGTGACTTGGAATGGTTGCATCGGATTCATTTGTCAATCATATCAGATCTTGGTAATCAATTTACCTCTCACATTTTTGGAGGTCCTTTCGAAGGGGGCTTGGTACAAGAGTTAATCTTAGTAAAGCCTTCCACACTCAAACGGATGGCCAAGATGAAGGACCATCATAACCCTTAGGATATGGTTAGAGCATGTGTGTTGGAGCTTAAGGGTAGTTGGGGTGATCATCTTCCATTGGTTGAGTTTGCCTACAACAATAGCTATCATTCTAGCATTAGTATGGCTTCTTTGGAGGCCCTCTATAGTAGGGGTTATAGATCACCGGTTGGTTGGTTTGAGGTTGGTGAGGTAGCTTTCATGTGATCAGATCTGCTTATGGAGGCTCTTGAAAAGGTTAGAATGATTAGAAAAAGCTTGAAGACGGCCCAGAGTCGGCAACATTCTTATGCCGATGTGAGCAGGAGAGAGCTTGAATTCATAGTTGATGATTAGGTCTACTTGAAGGTTTCACCCATGAAGGGTATGGTCTATTTTGGTAAAAATGGCAAGTTGAGCCAAAGATACGTGGGTTCTTATAGGGTAATGAGGAGAATTGATAAGGTAGCTTATGAGTTGGATTTACCTAGTGAGATGGATTTGGTTCATCCGGTGTTTCATGTGTCCATGTTGAGGAAATGCGTGGGTGATCTGAAATCTATTGTACCTCATGATGTTGTGGGTGTTATTAACGATAATCTGACCTATAAAGAGTTTTCGGTTCATATCTTTGATAGGCAAGTGAAGAGATAGAGAAACAAAGAGGGCGCTTCCGTTAAGGTCCTTTGGAGAAACCAACGAGTGGAAAGTGCTACTTGGGAGGCCAAAGCCGACACACAAAAGCGATATTCTTACCTTTTCCACTCTACTCAAGCCTAAGGTATTGATCTAAGTCCTTTATATGATCTCAAGTCTTAAGCTCAGCCCTCATGCCATTGCATATGTCATGTTTAAATTGACTAGTTCATGATGGTTTTACAGTTATGATGAGATTTTGACATGATGTTTAAGTACATTGTTGCATCCTTATGTGGGTTGAGGTTGTCATGTTTATGTCTCTCATATACATTTTTTTGACATTTAGGGATGAATGTTCCCAAGGGGGAGATATTGAAACGACCCCAAAAGGTGCCCGAAAATGTGCCACGGAAGTGTGCATATTCGTAATTTCCATATATCTCAAAATCTGTGCACGATATAAAAAATTCGACTTCATATTCTTGTTCAAAGGGTCGTTTTGAGTAGATACTATCTAACCCCAATTTAAGAGAAAACTATTACCAATTTCATTTTTCCAAGTGACCATTTCCAATGAGGTTTCCCTGACCCTAGCGTGACACGGCAAGGGTGCGCACTAGTGTTAATTTTGACCTAGTTTTGACTTTGGTCCAAGACCTTTAAGTCTTGGGCCTAAGTGTTCCCAAACATGAAAATACCTATACTTAGCCATTTTTCACCCTATATCATCCTAGACATTTTTTGAATACTCATTCAAACACTTAGCCAAATATTTTATTCCTAAATTCAAGTCTCAAAACCCTCTCCGGATCTAAGGATTTCCTCTAAAGTTTTACGTCTCCACCTCCAATCTTCACCAAGTTCATCTCCAAAGCTAAGGTATGTGGGTTTTTTTCATAGGTTCCTTTCACCTATGATACCCAAACTTCCTTTTTCTCTAATTTGCATGATTTAAAGTTAATTTACAAATGGGCCTTTATTATTATGAAAATAACTGCACATTATGTTGGGGTTATGAAAATTATGACTTCGTTACTTTGTTTTTGGCTGTGAATCTAAGATATAAATGTGAGCTTTGATGTAGGGTTTTGATTTATATTTCATGAGGGTATTACCAAGTATCTAGTGATGATTTTACATTGAATTTTCTAACAGGATAACCCTCTTGTATTGCCTAGTTTACACTAGCACTACACACCCTCTATCTGTTCGATAATATGTCCGGTTATGGTTTCTTGAGGAACTGAAGGTCCTATGCATGTTTTATGAATCGAATGACTTTATGATGATAAAAGGATGATAAAAGGATGAAGGAATGATGATGAAAAGGAATGTGTGTAAATGATGATGGAAGGAGTGTATATGTATATAATACTATCTATATAGTGTAGGGGATGACCAAGCCTAACTCGAGGGGTTGTAGGCCCGGATAACATATTGAGCAATTTGTACCTCGATCGCCTAATCCAGGGGGCGGTAGGCCCGGGTAACCTTGTTGGGGGTTTGTACCCATCAACCTTGTTGGGGGTTTGTATCCATCAATCATGTTTGGGGTTTTATACTCCATCAATGTTATTGGGGGAGTTTGTACTCTATCAACCTTGTTAAGGGGTTTGTACACCATCAACCTTGTTGGGAGCTTTGTACTCCATCAATCTCATGAAAGAGTTTATACCTCATTCCCCTAACCAAGGGGGTGGTAGGCCTTGGCATACACTACAATGGTCACTCCTTACACTCATATTATGTTCTATATAAGCATTTCTTTACTTCAAGCATCATTCACATATCATCTTTTTAGTATGCTATCTATTGCTTATGGTTATGCATTTAGCCTGTGATGCCTGCCTCTTGTTTCATTGCATCCTATATACTTAGTAAATTCAAACATACTAACGCATACTCTATGCCTACATGATGTAACTATGTAGGAATCGATGCACTGATTGATCATTATCCTCATCCACATGGCTAGAATGGTTGTATCTCAAGCTTGTTGGTAAGTCCTCCATTTCAGGGACGTTTCTTATGATCTCTTTCTTTGTACTAAGACTATCTTACTTTTATTCATATATTGACCATGAGGGTGAGCCGGTTGCTTGTCGTGGTCCTCACTCTTATCTATGTAGTAGAGGTGTTGTCGAACATGTTATGTATCTATACTATGAGTTTTGACTCTCTTGTTCCTTGATATTATGTTATGGAAATTTACCTTTAGTCCCATTTTCCTTGTTATGCCTATCTCTTAAAGTCATATTTTATTACTTCCGCAATCAAGGACGTGTATTTACATGCTACGAGGCTTGTTTGGGTTTCCTTAAGGTTCTCCATTTGCCGGTCACGTCTAGTCCCTAGGCTTGGGTTGTGACATCGATACTCATCCCAAGACTCAATGCTCATAAAAGAATCCATCTCAATCAATCATGAAACGCCCCACATGTGCTTTAGAATGCTCCATAATCAAAATTTCCATATATCTCAAATCCGTGCGTGATTTCAAAAATCCAACTTCATATTCTCAATAAGAGGGAAAATTTAAGTGGGAAATGGGTATAACTCGGGTTTTAGAGGACCTGTAGTGAAAAATATTTTTTGCTAATATATGATTTCCAGTGGTTATCTATGTCCAAGGCATGACCCGCTTGAAGCTTGACACTGTGTAATTCAAAATCCATGACACGCTATGGGAGCGAACCAGTGTATAATTTTCCTTGATTTTTCTGTTTCGGCTAAAGGCATTGGGATCATAGCCCCATGCCCACTTAAACATGAAATCACCCATACTTAGCCATTTTTCAACTCTATAACTCACAAAACCCTCTCACAAACCTCTCTAAGACACTATTAATTATGTCATGCAAATCTAAGGATCTCAAGCTCAATTTTGGAACTCAAGGATTCGTATCAAGTGCTAAGTCTACTTCAAGTTCACCTCAATGAATTCATGGTTTAAGGTGTGTGGATTTCATCCATTGGGTCCTTTCACCCATGGAGCCCAACGTTCTCTTCTTATGAACATTGTATGTTGTCAAGTTGTATTACATATGGGTATCTCTTATTATGAAATATAAACATAAATCATGTTGGGGTTCTACCAAGTATTGGTTGATTATGCATGAATGTCTATATCAAGTTTCTCCATGAATTGATTATGTTTATTGAGACTATGCATCTTTTGAACTATGAAACTATGAATTATCATGAGCTTTTGTGATAGATTTTGAAGGTACCCTACACGAGGGTTTTACTACATGTTGGTGGGTTGATTTATATTGAGTTTACTCATCTCATTTTACTATTGAATTGTATGATTTTGAACAAGTATCATGAACCCACCATGTGTTTAATAAAATGAAATGATAAGAATTCTCAAGTTATAGATGATCTATTAAATAATTTACAAGTCGAGCGCCTTCATGATGAATAAGGGCTTTCAAGTATGTATTGATTTATAGAAAATTATCGATGATTTTAAAAGTATCAAGTTAAGTCCTGTTTCTAGATTTTTACCTCTTGTGAGCCATTAGTTTTAAAGTAAGGGTTCATGTATGATTATGATCTCATGATCAGGTTAGGCTCACTACTAGAGGTCAAGCACACTTATAAGCTACTTAAGTCATGTTATTACAAGCTATTCATGTTATGATTAAATTATAATTATTTCAAGTATTCCGTGGGATTTGACTTAGCAACAATTGAGGCTTAAGATAGGGGCTCGACTCAAGGGGTCCTTATATTAAGTCTTTAGTCTCTAAACTATGTGGCACCATAAGATTATGATTATTACCCTTGCTATACTAGTGGATCCATCAAGTTCATGTTATCATGTTTGGTTTTCCTTTACAAGTAGACCACACTTCGCAGGGGGGGGGTGTCATCTCCAGTCACCTGAACTGAGGGGGTGTCAAGCCTCAGAGTCTATGTTGTAGCTGCTTGGTCTATGTCGGTTGAGGTCACTTCCCACATATGCTTAATATATATTGTGCAAGATGAATGGTTTGCAAGCATGTTTCATCATGAGTATTGTTCATGCATTGCCATATTGAGATTATATATCCGTTGTTTATGATTATGCATTTTGTCTATATTGGCTTATGTCTTGTTGCATTGCATCCGGCATACATAGTACATTTAAACATACAAACGCATACTCTATACCAACATGATATTACCATGTAAGGACCGGAACTCCTTTGGATTATCATCCACATGGCTAGTTTGGTACTTTGGATATAAGCATTGGTTAGTCCTCAAGTCTAAGGATAGTTTCTACATTCCTCATGCTATTTTGATACTTCATTATGTTGAACACTTGTTATTATGAGGGTGAGCCCGAAAAGTGTCTTGGCCCCCACTCAATTCCAAGTTAGAGGTGTCGTTGGATGCAATGATGTATTTATGCTATGTGCTTGGCTCTTTTATACTCTTTTGATTATCAAAGACTTCCCTTAGCCCTGCTTCCCTTTTATTATATTTCTTGTTGTTTTTTATTTTGCTTCCGCGACCAAGGATGTGTGGTTGATACGCTAAGAGGCTTGTTTGGGGTCCCTTTGAGCTCCCCATTCAACATGTCACGTCTAGGCCCTAGGCTTGGGTCATGACAAATTGTCTCAATTAGTTTCATAGAGACTCTCATCATATGATTAGCTCTATCTCAATTTGGCCTCTTGGTCTATCATATCAATAATCTCATCAACTCAAGTCTCATTCAATAACTCAAGTGCTTAGATCAATCTTTAAGAGGAAGTCAATTAGACCAATGTGTAGAGTTCAATTATGAATACTCATAGGACCATCAAGTTCTATCAAATTATCATCATGATCACATCGCAATCACAATCAACATTCTTAAATCAAGGCTTTAGACGCAATTCCCTAGGTTCATTCATGCATCTTTTATAAAATATCATATAAGGTTTATGCAGTAACTCATGAAAAGTATTTAATTAGAAAAATTAATTTTACCATGACAATCAACATATGAAAATACATAGAATGTATATAATTTGCAAGAAAACCATCATGGGAAACATGCATAGTGCCTCAATAAATACATCTGTCAATCTCTCACCATCAAGGGGCACATGGAAGAGCAACTTCACGCTTTAGTTTAGCCTTACATACCTGGTATGGGGTTTTGACAATCAATCATGTAGGAATTCTCCTCAATTCTCTTGAATCCTAGCTCTTCCTCTCTTCTCTTAAGCCCTAGTCTTAGTTAGAAACTTAGAAAGACTTAGGGATGGGTGTTAAAAACCTTTTTATACTCAAAATGACCTATTTTGATCATGTTTTAAGTTTAGGAAGGGTTTAAAAAAGTCTGGAATTCCCCTAACGAAGAACTGAAAAAAAAATACACCTCGGGAAAACAAGTTTGCGTCGCGGACTTGGGTGCATTACAAGTTTTTTTCGCTCAAAATTTTTCGATCAAGTTTTCTAATTCGATAGAAAATATTGGAATCACATCTAACTGTGTAGCCGCAATAAATTTGTGACATAGACATGTTGCGTGCTCTTATTGGAATACGTTTTTATATCAAAAAATTATCTTTTGATTCAGTTTTGCTCTAATAAACAATCAAGACCATTTTGCCACATAACTTTTTTTGCTAATCGCATTTCCGGCCTCGCATTTTTCCATTAGAATTTTGGAAGACACGTTATGCAAGCGTCTCGCATTTAGGATATTTTGGTAATATTACAGAGTGTTACATTATCTCCCCCTTGGGATCGTTATTCTTCAAATGATAGGTAAATAAAGGTGAACAGATAGCACAAATCAAACACTCAGGACTCTATCTAATCAACGAATCGCAATCAACCAATTGCCATCATGTTTCTCGACCAATCTGGACAATCGCAGATAGCTCAGAATAGACAAATCAGTTCAGATCAAAATTACAGATATTCCTTAGATATGCTCACTATCAGGCAAAAATGGAACATTGAAACTCAATTAGTTTGAATCATCTAGACATCTCGACAATCAATTATTCGAACTCAAGAAGGCCGTCATCAACTTTAATCGAGAGTGGGACCATCGTGATTTAAGAATCTATGGATAACTCTCAATCTTAGTAACTCATCTCAACTGTACTCCTTTTCATGGCATTATACTTCATCAATTGAAGCTCATAGCTCTTATTCAAATCTCCACCTAACGACATCCTGCTTTTCTATTCAAGCCTACTTCTAAACCTCAAGGTGTTGTTCCTAAGATGATCATATTCATATAAACCTACCCTTAAAACTCAAGCTCTATACTTCCACTGGATTTTCATTATGAAGATACTACTCCTTCTTACTATTCTAATACATCTACTTGGGACACCAATTCAAAAGTCATCAATAGCCTTCTCCAAGTACTCATATAAAGACAACCACATATTCATGATTATCACTCTAACAACTTCAATTACATCCAAGAAATATCAAGCCTACTTAGCACTCCTTACTCCACCATTGAATGAGTTCTCAGTCAAAGACACACCAACATACTCTTACCTAGAGACACTCTAACTTACTCATACCTATCTATTGCAAATCATAAGGTCTTACCTAGAGACACTCTAACTTACTCATACCTATCTATTGCAAATCATAAGGTCTTATCACTCCCTTGTTCCCTATCTCTACCCTTATATGACACTAGCATAACACAACTATCACAATACGGACACACTTACTCCTCCTCACCTATGCTTAATCTAAGTCTACTCCTATCAACATTACTATTTGGACGTGAAGGAACTCAACATCTCCCCCTTTGGCGAAACCCAAAACTACTACCTCTCTATGCAAGAGTAAGCAAGATTATATATCTAAAACTTATAGTCGAAATCCTACCATCAATAGTGGCACAGCAAGTCTAAGGCTAGTCCATGTGTAAAATGACATCAGAATCATTCACATTCAACTCAAACAGATCAGCTGTGGTACCTCTATGGTGGATAAGAAAGGTACAATCACTATCAACTCACTCTATTAGGATAACCTCATCAGTGAGAGGAGGGTCACAAAAGATGTGGCATTTAAATCAAATGAATAATAGATATCATAAGGAAGGACTCAAAACATACCAGTGACATCATCTAGTGGGTATTCCTTATCTTTGCAACTTTTATGGTGTACAATCAATTTGTGCTCGAAGTAGTACCCCTCTGATTCCCACTAGCTAGTGGTGCTAGCATAGATGATTGAGCTTTGTTGGACCACATTGGATATTCCCTCTGAAGGTGACCCATTTGGCCACACTTGTAACATCTAGTACTCCCTATATTGCATTCTCCCAAGTGAAGTTTGCCACACATGCCACAAGGGTCTTGCCTTGGGAAACTCGGGCCACACTAGTAGTGAATATGATTCACATGCTCTAAAATTATGAGTCACTTATCCGTTCCTTGATGCAGGTACACTAGTAGATGAAGGCTCTGTTTGAAAGTGTCTCGCATCTCTATTCTCCCTCTTACCATCCTCATGGCTGGACGTCTTTGCTTTCTTATTTCTGTACTCTTCCCTGTCCTGCTGCCTCTCCTCATCAACTTGTTATACATAAGTCCATCAATCTTCTAATATCCATATCATCACAAGCATAGTTCTTCTTCCATCTTTCTTTGGCATTTTATTCATCCCATCAACATACAACCCCATTCTCTCGCTCATATCTGCAACCATATCCGAAGCATAACGAGATAGTTGGGTGAACTTAAGTCTATACACTAGCATAGTGATAGAGCCTTGTTTAAGATTCAAGAACTCTCTTACCTTGGCCTCCCTCAACTCTCTCGAAAAGAAGTGCCCCAAGAAAGCTTCCTCGAGCACTGCCCAAGTCAGCACTTGGACTTCATCTCCTCTACCCTTCTTCCACTGACAAACCATAGTTTGGGAACACCTTTGAGTTGTTGGCAACCAACAACACTTTATCAACATTAGCCACATGCATCAACTGAAACACTTTTTGGAACTCATCAATGTAGTTCTTTTGGTCTTCATTCGGTGTAGACCCTGTGAACTCAGGGGTTCATCCTCAAGAACTCACAAAAAATGGGTGTATTTAGAGCATCCTATATACCTGCTCCCTTTGTAGCAATTGGTGTTTTCATAAGCCATGGCAAAGATTGGATGGCCTTGCAAAGCTCAACATTTGAGATTTCAGCTTGTGCTGGCTGTTTAGGGACGACTAGGCCCATGGGTTCATCCTAATTTTGGGGTTTAGGTTGGTTGGCACTAGGGGTGGAAAAATGAAGCCCAACCCACCCAACCCGACCCAACCTGTTGATGTTTTGGTGGGTTAATAAGCCACCCAATTATTAACTCAACCCATCTCAACCCAACCCATTTAAACCCATTTAAAATTGGGTTTATATGCAACCCGAATTAATTCGAGAGACATCTAGCCAAAAAAATTTCAAAACACTTTTTTTTCAATTTGATATGTTTTATATAGCGATAATTATGAAAAATATAATTTAATCAATGATTAAAATATTGAAAAAGAACAAATAAAATAAGTAAAACTTAGTAAAAATTAGGTCGAGTTAGGTGTTGACCCACTCTATAACTCATTTTGACTCAAGAAAATTTGGGTTGGGTTGGGATGGGTCGGGTCTGGACCCGTTTGGTATCTTGACCCATTATAACCCATTCAAATTTGACCCAACCTGTCCAATCACCACTCCTAATTTGCATTCTGTCTAGCAGGACATCCTCTTCCTCTGACGGCTCTTCGTGGAGGCGTGATCACAATTCTATAAATGCGGAACAGACAATTAGAAGGTAGCTTTCTTAGAGTTTAACTCTATCGCACGAACTCGAATAAGAAATAAGTGTAACAATTCTTTATGTCTCACAGGCCCCTGCTTATAAAGTATGGTGCAAATTACACCCATAAACAAGACTCTTCATACACTCTCTAGGACACTTGGCCTCTACGCTCTGATGCAAAGTTTGTCACACCCTGGTAGGGTACCCTGGACGTGGCCAACACTCAACGACTATTGCTAGTCCCTAAGTGAACCACTTGGCCTTGTATTATCACACCCTGCTAGGGTACCCTAGACTTGGCCAACACTCAGCGCCTATTGCTAGTCCCCAAGTGAACCACTTGGCCTCATCTCATTTGTTCATTGAACATAACTAACAAATCAGTAGCAGACTAAAGATAATAAATGGTTGACATTCTATGTCTCAAAAAATGTATCAAATAAACAGGCTAGAATGAAGGAAACTAACTCAGCATAATCTCAATAAACAACTCGACTCTAGTCTATGAAGCCTCTAACTCTACAATAAAGATAGTGCAAATGACAAGCCACGACTACCTCTACCAAAAGAAGATGAAAGTGATAAACTCAAGCTAGATGATATTAATATGGAAATCCTCCAAAAGCAAGGAGGTCTCACAAATCAACTAAATCTGAATAGATTCTCATCGATGAGCCTATTGGTGATATCTAATATATGCCTCCGCATCATAAAATAATACAGTCCAAATGGACATCAGTCCGTGGAATGTACAAGAATGTAAAATGGCTGAATAAAATAGATACAGGTAGAATAATATAGAATTACATCAACTTAGAGCTCACTCAATCAGGATGTCAAAGTGTCTATACCGTGCAAGAAAAAAGAGTAGACAATGACTCATCACAACCATCCAATCAAATCAAATCAAATTAGAGTACTATCAGAATAGAACCTATTAGGAGTTTTTATTATCCGAAAATAATTACTTATGAACTGGTGATCATACAATAATCTCGCTAATGTTGCCACATCTGTTCAACACCTTGACAGAGTAAGAATAAATTGAATCCATAATGAATACGGACAATTAGCCAATCAAGTCCTATTGTTTCAGAACAATAAAATGAAGACATGTTTGAATTTAACGGACTTAGTCCTCAATATAGGAACTTGTTTGACTTTAACAGACTTAGTCTATTCTTACATTTGCCGACATGTTTATAGATTTCCAGTGGAACTTATTCTCAGTCAATTAGGTGCTCGATACTTCTCCCAACCTCAATGCTCATAGGACCATCCATTTCAATCAATCATCTCAATTAGTCTCATAAAGACTCTCGTCATCTCATTAGCTCTATCTCTATTGGGGCTTTCGGCCTATCATATCAATCATCTCATCAACTCAATTCTCATTCAATAACTCAAGGGATTAGATCAATCATTAAGAGAAAGTTAATTAGACCAATCTCTAGAGTTCAACTATAAATACTCATAGGAGCATCAAGTTCTATCAACCTATCATGATGCTTACATCACAATCACAATCAATTTCTCATGTCAAGGCTCTAAACTCAATTCCCTAGGTTCACCTGTGCATCTTTTATAAAATATTATATAGAGTTGATGCAGTAACTCATGAAAAGTATTTAATCAGTAAAATCAAGTTTATGATGATCATTAACAATTCCATCAAGAGGCACATGAAAGAGCAATTCCTATGCTTTAGTTTGTCCTTATATACCTTGTATGGGGTTCTGACAATCAATCTTGTAGGAATTCTCCTCAATTCTCTTGAATCCTCGCTCTTCCTCTCAATCTTGTAGGAATTCTCCTCAATTCTCTTGAATCCTCGCTCTTCCTACCTTCTCTTTAACCCTAGTATTAATTACAAGCTTAGAAAGATATAGGAATGGGTGTAAAAATTAATTTTTATACTAAAAATGGCCTATTTTGATCATGTTTTAAGTTTATGAGGGGTTGGAAAAAGTCAGAAATGCCCCTCACAAAAATTGGAAAAAAATACACTTCGGGGAACCAAGTCTGCATCGAGTTTTGTAATCCTATGGAAAATATTGGGATCATATCTAAGTGTAAATCCATGACACACTCTTACTGGAATGCTTTTTCACGTCAAAAAATTATCCTTTGATCCGGTCGCTCTAAATATCAGCCAAGACCATTTCCCCGCACAATTTCTCATGTTGATCACATTTTCGACATCGAATTTTCCATTGGAGTTTGGGAAGACACTTTATGCAAGCGTCTCTTATCTTGAGGTATTTTGGTAATTTTACTAGGTGTTGCAGTCGAGATCTATGTGAATAACATTATTTGCAAAGAACAAAATTGATTTTGTTGATGGAACTTGTACAATGAATTCGTACAATGCATCATTATATGGACAATGGGATAAATGTGATGCTTTTTTCTTAGATAGATCATGAATACTGTAGCAAAGGACTTGTACAATAGTGTAGTCTGTGGATCTAATGGTACTAGCATGTGAAAGGAACTTAAACAGAGATTTGACAATAGAAATATATCCAAAATCTACACATCAGGAAATTATGGATTTAACGCAAGAATTAGGCTCTGTTGCTACATACTATTCGAAATTAAGAGATATACGCAGAGAATATGGTGTTATGATTCCCATTCCATCCTGCACATCTCCTGAATCAATGGTGTTTGCAGAATATCTTCAACAACATAGACTTGTGCAATTTCTAAGTGGATTGAATGACTCATTTACCCAGGCTAAAAGTCAGATCATGCTTATGATTCCATTTCTTTCTTCCCTTCATTAACAGTAAACTGTAACACCCGAATTTTTTTAAGCTAAGACTGAGTCATTCTTCATAGATATAGCATTTTCGTTAATGATTCTTAATCGAGTATAAGTGTTAAAGTCAAATTCTTAATGTGGGAATAGAATTGGAGAAGATCTAAGGTCACACGAACCCTCTATTACGAAGCTAAGCTAAAAACTTTCTTAGCGTTTGAGTTCTAACCTAAGATTTTATAAAAGGTAGGTGGACCAGTGACTTTTAGGTTGTATATATTTGCTAGGAGAAATTCCTAAGAATTTAAAGTATATTAGATGTGATTTAGAGTCATAAGGGATCTCTTACATCAAGTCAAGTTCAAAGAATTTCTAGCAACTAAGTTTTCGTATGAGTCGATAGAAGGGTCAACTTCAAATAACCATATCTCCTAAATTATAACGAGTTAGATGACCCACTACATATAAAATTGAAGATATTCTAATTATCTTTCCAACACATATAATTTTGCATTAATCCGAGTTCGAAGTAGAAAGTTATGACCATTTTAGTGGGGAGGTGCAGAGCTGTCCGAAAATCCACGCCGGAGTGCGTCGCGGACCCTCATTGAATGAGTTAATGATGCTTTTTCTTTATAATTTGAGGGTACTATTATCTAAAATCTATGGGGGTCTATTTATGGTCCCCAAACATATAAAATATCAGTTTTCATGATCAAAACCCTCTCCCTTCTCTGCTAAACATAAACACTCAACAATGATCAATGACCCGAATTTCTTCATCTATTCATGAAGGTCTAATAGGATTTTAAATCATAACCTAGGGTTCCAAGAAAACAAATTCAAGAATCCCAAGAAAGGATTTCTTGACTC
>JAPFFP010005027.1:0-17734 GCA_026153255.1 Solanum medicagineum
ATAAGGGGGACCTTATGGACCGTGAAGGGTCACAAGGTCCGTGCCACTTGCCTTGGGTTTAAAACTCTGGAGTCTCAAGCCCAAGGGCTACCACACGGTCCGTATGGCCTCACCAAGACTATGTAGGGTACAAGTGTGGTATGTCATTGTCCCAAACTCAACATTAAGGCCCTCACACCCCATACAAGGCCAAGGGCTACTTCAAGGAGGCCCCATATGATCTATAAAGCACCACAGGGACTGTGAAGGCTTCTATGAAACATCAGCTTGGTCCAAAACTTTTCAAAACCAAATTCCCAAGCTCCATTGAAGTCGTAAAACGTCCTGTTCCTTACAGGATGGTAGAATGATCATTGTAGAAGGTCACTTACTACAACGAATGCCACTCCCTAAACTACTACCAAGCTTTAACAAGTGGTCCTAACTATCCAACTTCTCCTACTATGACTCCCCCAACCTTCCACCAAGTATTCAGTCCAACACCCATGAATCCCAACTCCAATACCCACAATACCATGCAACCACCATAAACCCAAACACCACAAAAAGCCCCACAAAAACCATATCAACCTTACCAAGTACCACTAAACCAAAATGCACCCTTCCAAGAACCCTAGGACCGACACAGACAAATTCAAGTTGAAGAAGTGAGCGATGAAGCATACCATGAGGGGTATGATGCAATAACAAAGTGCAGAACCAAAGGACAACAATGTAAAGATAGATAGATTGACACGAAATAAAATACAAAACAACCTAAAGGTATATTAAACCTAAAGACATCAATTGACTGATATAAAACAAGAACCAAACTCCTATGAAGGCCTCAAGGAAATTGAATTTCCAAGAAACTTTTGTTCGTAAGAAAAGATCAAAAAAAGCTCGTACTAAGCTCTCAACACTCCTACAAGAGTAGTCAATATCAATATTCAAAGAAGTCTACCTTGAAATAAACAACTATGAGCTATTTATCGTCTTAGGTGACTTTATTACAAAAATGGCCTCAAGTGACCGAAATGACTAAACGACAGTTAAAGTGACCATCGCCTTCTTAATTTGGCGGATAAACATAATGGCACCTCATTGCCAATCTTGACAACTTCTAGAAACCAAACTTTCTAGAACATTAGGCGGTCTCACAGGCCATTGTCGAATCAATTCTGTGGATCACCAAACTTGCCCACATCACAGAATTTGAACACATCATCTCTTGCTTTGCCTTCACATCCATAAGCTATCTTCAAGGCATAAAATCTTTTCTTTGGATTCAATGCAAGCTGAAGGAGCTCCAACTACATGAATAGGCCTTGCATCCTTTGAAGTTGCTGAGAATTGACTCCTAGTGAATGGTTTTGGCACGATCCAACTTGCATCATCCTCTCCGTCTTGAAAAGAATATGTCCTCAAATTCAGTGTTTCCTCATCCATAAAAGTTTGATATGGGGACAAAACAGATACATTGAAAGTGTTATGGACTTAATATTCTGAGGCAAGGTCAACCTTGTGCGCATTTTCATAGTGTCTCAAGGACATGAAATGGACCATCACCTCTTGGCATCAACTTAGCTCTTATTTGAATGGGAAACCTCTCTTTGCGAAAATGCTCCCATATCCAATCACCCAGTTCAACCACAACCAATTTTTGATCCTTGTTCACTTTCGTTGCCATAACATAATACTTCTTTTCAACAAAGCTGAACTTTCCCATGGATCTTCTCTATAGCTTCAGCCCTTTTATTTCCATCTAAGCTCAAAACAACATCTTGGGAAAGAGTAGTCAAATGCAATGGGGTTAGGGGGTTAAAGCAATATACAACCTCAAACGGGGACATACCAATAATCCTATGAATAACATGATTGTAAGAAATTTTGACTCGTAGCAAATGTTCCTCCCATAATGCCAACTTTCCATTTACCATGCCACTAAGCATAAAACCTGAGGTCTTCTTCACAACTTTAGTTTGGCCATTGGTTTGTGGACTAGAAGTTGAAAACAACAATTTCATACCAAGTCTACGCCATAATTCTCTACAGAAGTAACTAACGAACTTGAGATCCCTTTCACTTTCACATTTTCAAGAAACAAAGATGCAATATTAGGTGCGTCATCACATTTACGACATGAAATGAGATGACACATCTTTTAAAATTGGTCAACAACTACAAAGATGTTATCTCTTCCACTTTTAGTCCTTGGAAAACCCAAAACAAAATCCATAGAAATATCAAGCCAAGCACTGGAGTGTACAAACCTTGGGATGGAGGCGTGACTTAGTATGCTAGCACTCAATACATGGACTACAAATTCACAAAATGTCTTTACGCATCTTGGGCTAATGGAATTCCTCCAACAAAATTCCCTTAGTTTTATTCACACCAAAGTGTCTCATCAATCCTTCATCGTGTACCTTCCTCAGAAACAGTTCTCTCCAAGAGCTCATGAGCACACATCGTCTATTGCCTTTGAACTGTCACGACCCAAGCCTAGGGTCTAGACATGACACGGTGCAAGGGGAACCCAAATGGGCCATAAGCAAGCCTCTTAGAACATCATTACACATTCTTGGTTGCGGAAGTAATAGAAACAACATAAAAGAGTAAATAAGGGGCAACCGGGTCTAAGGGAAAAGCTTGCATAATATCATAATCAAGAGACAAAAGTCAAGCTCATATCATCGACATCAAGAACAATAGATTCAAGGCTCTTAACATAGATATATAACATGTCCAACAAACACCTCTAATATATAGATAAGAGTGGGGACCAAGACAAAGTATCCTGGCTCACCCTCATAGTCAAAATAGACACTAAAGAAGAATATCTCAATACATAATAAGAGTAACATAGACTAAGGTCCCCGAAATGGAGGACTCACCAACTAGCTTGAGTATCATCGAACTAGCCACGTGGAGGAGGATGATCAACTTGGGCTCCGGTTCCTACATGGTGATATCATTTTGGCAAGGGTATGCGTTAGTACATTTGAATGTACTAAGTATATAGGATGCAATCCAACAAGAGATAGGCATCATAGTCAAAATGCGTAACAATAGGCAATAGACATAATATAACAATATGCCATATATGACCAATGCATAAGTAAAACAAGCTTAAGTAACTCATGCTCACATAGGATATCATATGTGTAGAAGGTACCAAGCTAGATTTTCAAGGTACAAACCCCTTGGTAGTTGATGATGTTTTCACCTCATCACCCTGGCGGTCTGGTACAAACCCCTCATATGGTTTATTATAATCACACCTTATAACCACGGTGGCAAAGTACAAACCCCTCACATGGTTGATAAGTACAAACCCCCACCTCAATTACCCGAGCTCTTGTCCCGCCGGATCGGGTATGATCTAATGCAACACTTTATATAGAGTATATCAGATACACAAGCTCATTTCATCATCATATAGTCAATCATATCATATCTCATGGTTTGGACCTTCAACACCTCAAGAAATCACATTCGGATATTTTATCAAACACTTAGAGGGTGTGTAATGCTAGTACAAAACCATGAAATATCGATATGAAATCATGCAAGAAGAACCATTACAAAACCATCAGTCATCACCTTGCAACACACTTAAGCAACATTCATCAAAATGCCTCACCAATTCTTACAATAGGTGCAAGATTTATAGCTCAAAACATAGCAAAACAGTCACAATTTCACATAGCCTTAACATATTGTGTAGTGAATTACATAATAAGCAAGATCCATTTGTAAATAAACTTTAAATCATGCAATTTGAGTGAAAGGAGGCTTGGACATCATGGGTGAAAGGAACCCATAAAAGAAACCCACATACCTTAGCTTGAGGATGAACTTGGTGAAGAATGGAGATGGAGACTTGAAGCTTGAAGAAGAACCTTGAAGGAAAATCTTAGTCCCGGATGAGGGTTTGAGACTTTAATTTGGGGAGTGAAAATATGGCTAAGTATTTGAGTGAGTATTAAGAAATTTTTAGGATGATATGATGGTGAAATAAGGCTAAGTATAGGTAAAAACACATTCGGAAACTTTTAGGCCCAAGACTTAAAAAGCCTTGGACCGCACACTAGAAAATCACTGGACAAAAAAACACACCTCTCCGCATCGCGGAGAGAATGTAGAGACTACTCCTCTTCATCTGCGCGCCCTTGGCGCGGATAGCTCACTGGAATTTGCCACTTAAAAAATCATAATTGCTAATCTTTCGCTCTTAAATCAGGATTAGACCCTTTTTCCCCTAATTTTGACCCCCTGAATAAGAATATGAGGTCGGATTTTTGATATCGCACACGAATTTGAGATATATGGAATTTCAAATTACAGGCATTCCGAGGCACATTTTCGGGCACTTTTTGGGGTCGTTTCATGAACAAGAACTCGTAACAAAGAGTAGAAGATCTTCAGGGCCGTAAGTTATTCCGTGGGTTGTAAGTGATGCTCACGGGATAAAGGTCTGACTTGGTGAAAATGATGATTTTCGGAGTTGCGTATATGACTTATTAGATGACTTGTAAAGTGACTGACATCATAAGTTTGGTCGTAAAATGTGAATTAGAGAAAGGTTTCTGAAAGCCTGAAATGTCATGAGATGAGACGCTTACATACGGGCCGTAGAATGGACCATAACCCATAAACAGGGTCTCGTGACAGGAGCTTTAAAGGGGTAAATTTGACATTTACTATGTTGCAGCCATAGGTTTGTGAATTAGCTAATAGATCTGTATAGCTTAAATTGCACGATTAACCAAAAGGGTAGTGTTGATAGCATCATGCAAAGCTCTACTCCTTTGAAGGACAAGGATGAAAGGATAAAGCTTTAGAAGATCAAAGGAGACCCATAACAAGATCTCAAGCCAAGGAGTTTAATGATAAGCTCAATGGGCTTCAATTGCAGATCAAAAGGTGTCTTGTTGGGGAAGAAGAGCTAAAGCCCAAGAAGGATGAATTATCCAAATGCTAATATTATTTGGTGGCCCAAATTCAAGTCTAAGATGAAGAATTTTAGGGTTAAATTTCCTGCAAATAAGGCCACGAAGAGTCCAAGAATCAGCCACAACAAAGGATACTTTCTGCCCAAGTTTGCAGAGAATACTAGTCAAACTTTTCAAACTTGTCAAGATTCTTTTCCTAGTTGGATTTTAACTTATTTCCTTATTTATATACAGGTTAATGTTTTCGTTGTTCTATTTAAGGTATCCTAGTACCATTTAATGCTTTCCTAGAACTACTAGGTCTATTCCTAGTTAAGGTAACTATATTTCCTTTCTAGAGTAGGATTTACCTTGTAATTTTCTTTCTACATTTTGGATACTCTTTGGGCCTAACATAAGGAGTCTTGGATGTCAAAGGACCCTATAATATATATATAGGATTCTTTTTTCTTTCATTAAAGACAATTAGACTGATATTAATAATATTTGAGAGACTTCTGTTGAACCTTTGTTACTTGTTCTTTGAGAATTTATCTTTAAACCTTTACTAGTTCATAGTTTGAGGTATAAAGTACTTTCTTCTTGTGATATCTTTTATTTCTTTTTGGTATTCTTTAGAAGGTGATTAGTTTACACACTAATTATTGTCTGTAGTTACTCATAAAGCGGTCAAGATCCGAATCTAACATTTTGATTCATTTTCTCAAGTAAAGGCGTTACATTTCTTCCATAAATCTTTACATTGTTACTTAGATCTTATCAAGGCCGTAGAATATCAATTCCTTGGAAATTCTTGGATCTTTCCTTTGAATTTTTCATATCTTTAATTAGTTTTTATCTTTCTATTTTTGTTGTTCCTTCTACATTCTAGTATTCACTTCATCTTAGTATTGTTTCTAACCTTGATTCTGTCAATTGTTCCCGTATGACACATGTGAATCAAATATCAAAAGTGGTGGTGTTCCCATAAGGTTGATAATATGTATACCAGAAATATGGTGTTCTCATAAGGTGATAATGAATCCCTTTCACAATGCGGGAGTTCCCGTAAGGTGAGTTTTGGGTTTACCCTAGCAAAGTAGATCACTCCTAGTCTAATATGGAGTTTACATCGGAATTCCAAGTAGTATATCGTTTGGTATTACATGTTGATTATGGTCCCTTTCCATATATGTACTTTATGTTATATGACTTGATGATTCCTCATGCATATTTGGCCATGACATTGAGCATGGATGACATATTGAGCTTATATCCATTGATTATGATTATGCTTAGAATTTAATTATGGCTTATGTTCTTTATTGCATTTGCACCTCGTATACTTAGTACATTCCAAGTACTAATGCATACTATTTGGCTATATGATCTAACCATGTAGGGACCATAGCTCCTTTCCATCCTCTTCTTCCACGTGGCCAGCTAGAGTGAAGATTTTCTATTTGTGAGTCCTCCACTTCGGGGTACAATACACATTTATTTTCATGCTTTTACTTAGACTTATCTATTTTTGGATAATATCTTTTTAGGGTAAGCCCAGGAGATGTCTTGGCCCCCATTCTATTCATGATTAGAGGTATTGTTGGATATTGATATTCTATGTACTTATGAGCTTGACTCGTTATGTTTTTGTGTTATAAAAGATTTCCCTTAGTCCATTATTCCCCGTTTGTCTTAAATGTTTGTTGTATGGATGATATCAATGTACCAAGCCCCCAGTTGCCCCCATTGGATGACGCGTACTTGTCCGCCCCTTAGTCTTTGCTTGCTAAGTGATCTTTGCTAGTCCACTTCCCTACAACATCCCCATTAGCATGAGTCTAAAGTTCCATCTCTCTTAGAAATTATGTTCTATAAGTTTACAGCTCATCTATGCTTATACAAAAACCAAGGATGTGTTATGTATGCCTAAGAGGCTCATTTAGGATCCGTTTAGGTTCCCATTCACTGTGTCACGTCTGGAACCTTGTCTTCGGGTGTGACAAAGCTTTGTATCAGAGCACTAGGTTTGTAAATGATCCTCGAAAAATCCAAAACACCTGATGAAGTATAGTCTTGTTCATGGTTGTAAAGTGAGCCAGAACCATGAATGAGAGGCTATGAGGCATTTTATGAAATGGTTCACTTCTCCATACTCGATATATCATGCATTACATTTGAAATAGGTTTCCTGTCTCATACAAAGCTCTACTCCTTTGAAGGAAAAGGATGAAGCTTTAGAAGATCAAAGGAGGCCCATAACAAGATCGCAAACCAAGGAGTTTAATGATAAGCTTAATGGGCTTCAATTGCAGATCCAAAGGTGCCTTGTTGGGAAAGAAGAGCTAAAGACCAAGAAGGATGAATTGTCCAAATGCTACAATTATTTGGTGGCCCAAATTTAAGTCCAAGATGAAGAATTTTAGGGTTAAATTTCGTGCAAATAAGGCTAAGAAGAGTCCAAGAATCAGCCATAACAAAGGTTGCTTTCTGCCCAAGTTTGCAGAGAAGACTAGTCAAACTTTTTGAAATTTGTCAAGATTCTTTTCCTAGTTGGGTTTTACCTTATTTCCTTATAAATATAGGTTATTAATGTTTTCCTTGTTCTATTTAAGGTATCCTAGTACCATTTAATGCTTTCCTAGAACTACTAGGTCTATTCCTCGTTAAGGTAACATTATTTCCTTTCTAGAGTAGGATTTACCCTGTAATTTTCTTTCTAGGAATTGGATGCTCCTTGGACCTAACCTAAGGAGTTTTGGATGTCCAAGGACCATATAGGAGTCTTTTTTATTTCATTAAAGACCATTATATTGATATTAATAATGTTTGAGAGAGTACTTTTGAACCATTGTTAGTGATAGGGATTCCAAATTACTTAGTCAATTTTGGAAGTGTCTATAGGGTACACGTGGTACCATACTTATGTTCTCTACCTCTTGCTACCCTCAAACGGATGGACAAATTGAAGTAGTCAATGGTACTCTTGGAATGCTTTGGTGCATGATTAGAGGAACCCCAACTACTTGGGAAGACCGTTTACCCTTGATTGAATTTGCATATAATCGTTCTTTCCACTCTTATATTGGAAAGTTACTCTTTGAGGCATTTTATGGCTTAAAATCTTTGTTTCCACTAACCATGACTCCATATCTAGTAATGTTGTTTTGAGCCTAGATGCCAAGCAAAAGGCAGAATAGATGATGAACATTCATGCCAAGGTTAAAGTGATCATTGAAAAGAACAAAATAAGGTGGCTATTCGAAAGAATTGACAGAGAAAGGAAGTGATCTTCAACCCAAATGATTGGGTGATGGTAGAGAGGTTTCCACATGTTTGAAAAGAAAAGCTAAGACCAAGAAGACATGGACGTTTCAAAGTAGTCAAGAGAACCAATGAAAATGCCTACATGATTGACTTGCCAAGTGAGTATAATGTTCATAATGTTTTCAATATTAGTGATTTATCTCCTTGTGTTGTAGGTGAATCATTGGACTCGAGGACAAATCCTTTTCAACAAGGGGAGGATGATAATATGCAAAGTAGATATGGGACCAACATGAGTGGCATGTACCCCTCAAGCAATGATCATTAAAAAGAAAGCATTGGAGGAGCTTGAGGGTCATTGAAGAAAGGATTACAATGTGTGGAAGGTCTATCAAGGTGAGGTGAAGGAAGAAAAGAGGCCATGTGTGCAAATGATTATTACTTGAATTCAAGGATTTGAAAAGAAGGCAACCAAATAAGGCCCTTACTCATTAAGGGTAAAATTGTAAAGAAAATATCTTCTTTTATTTACTTAGTATAAATAATCTTATTTTAGCATTTGGAAGACTATGTTGAATATTGAATTCTCAAATAGTAGTATCTTCTTAGTTGAGTTATTAGTGAGTAATTAAGGTTAACTCTTAGAACTTTTAGTTGACTTGTTTTTGGTTAATTGAAGGTTGCCCATTTGTGGTTCTTAGTTTCCTTCAATTTTTCCTTTTAGGGTTTGATTTGAGTTGTAGAAATCAATTGGGAAGTGAGGGTTTTAGTCTCTTGTTGCCCATAATTTCAATAGTTTTAATTTAATGTACATATCCTTCTATCTTTGTTCCCTTTTCCTTTTCTTTCTTGTTTGATCTTTATCAGGAGATAAGTATGACTCACTCTGTGGGGCAATACGGGACATAGGGTCTTCCACATTTCAGCATCAAAACATACATACTTATCGTAATTCAGATAATCAATCCATAACATCCATATCTAATAGATAACCATAATCATAAGCTTGAAATACAACACATAACATATGTCCGTACAAGAGTCTAAAATATCCAACAATGCCACTAGTCATAAGATAGGACAGAGGCCAAGACATGTCCCGGGTTCACCCTCAATATAAATAAAATAAATGGAGGCAACATAGGTAGAGAAATGGTGTATTGTCTTCGGATGATAGGACTCACCACAAATGTCCCAAATTTGGTCTAGCCGTCAAATGGTGGATGAAGGTAGTTTCTGATTTCTACATGGTTAGATCATGTGGACAAAAAGTATATGTTAGTACGTTTGAATTTACTAAGTATGCGAGCATGCAATTCGTATGACTTATCGAACCTACATTCAATGTTAGATGACAAGGGCACATAATATAGAAAGAAGCATATATTCAAAGAAGCATATATAGCAATATGCCATGAAATCCATGATGCATGAAAAGTATAATGCTTATATAAGAGAGTATGAGACTTCAATTGACATATAAGACAAAGTGAGGTATTACATGGAATCCCGATGTTATCCCCACATAGGGAAAGAGGTGGTCTGCTTGCCAATGGTAAACAGAGTTCTCCTTACGGGCCTCTCATTTTGGAGAAGTAACCTTCCTTATAGGTCTCCCATTTTGGATAGGATTTTCACAATTTTTATCATATCATATCAATCTTGTAAGCTTACCATATACATATACCTATGCTGGCACATAGTTCAAGGAAAGGGAGAGGACCCTTGGGGATAACCTTGATGCCCCCAATAAAATGGTGCTTGTTCATCATTCCACAAGAATACATATACTTATACATGCTTTGAAAAGTGATGCATGTCATTTCAAATTCTTTCAATGCATACTTGGGCATAAAAGCCAAACATAATTCATAATAATTCATACTTGGGCTCAAATGCCAAATCATAATTCATATCATACTTTTTATGCATAGGAATAAGCCATTACAATACCCAAAGGAGGTGTAAACACCCAATACGTTCAATGAGCCAGTATCATAGGAATTTATGTCATCAAATTCATTTCATAACCATACTTTTATTAATATCATATACACAAACATAGTTGAGCTTAACCATCTTAATAAAATTCAATACTCATGAATGCATATGCCATGAATGATGTGAGATTAGTATGGGCAATATAGATTCAATCTAAAATCAACAATATAATATGAAATTCAAGTAAATCCATATATGAAAAATCCACATTCAACTCACAATTTGGATTATCCATGCTTAAATCAAGCTTTAAAGTGATAACGCATATTCAAATTTTCATAATACCAATGTAATTCAACAAAGTAAGGCTCAAATCACTTTAAAATCAACAATGATTCATAGCCATATCTCAATTGAGTAAAATAAACAATAATCTTAAAACTCATAATTAAAGTAAGCTTAAATTTCATAAATCAAGTGTAAAATAATTCGGGTCTTCATGCTTGAAGGGGACCATGAAACAATCTCATATACCTTAGCTATTGAAGAAGATTCAAGAAGAAATTTCACGAAGAAAAGGGTTTTCCCTTGATTCCCAAGCTTTATCTTCACAAGATCCTTGGAGAGAGTTCTTAAGGGGAGTTTAATGTAATTCTAAGTGTAGGAATGAATTTGAATAAGAGGAACACAGTGTAGGTCATCTAGAGGTCTTAGGATAGCATAGGAAGTCATAAAAGCCCCTAAGGAGAAGCAACAATTACAAAAAAATCATTAAAGAAGTGAAATAACATTTCTTGCTAGGGTCCCATGAGGAGGTCTCATGGTCCATACAAGGTCTCACGGACAGTGAAACCCTCTTGTGAGATCACAGTTAGCCAAATCTCAGAAACCACTGCACAGATGGGCTTTATGTAAATGGGCATAACGTGTTGATCCGAACTTGGAATGAGGTAAAACTAGATGTGTTGGAAAGCTAATTGAAAGAGCTTCCATTTGATAAGTCATGTGCCATTCAATTTATTTTTTCCTAAGAGATATGACCATTTAAAGTTGACCCTTTTATCGGTTATTGTGAAAAGCTAAGCCAATAAAAATCCTTTGAACTTGACTTGATGAAGGAGGCCCATTATGACCCTAAACCACATAAATAACCTTCAATTGAGGGCTTGAAAGTGAACATAGCTTGAGCTTGAAGATTCCATACTTCGAAAAATTCAACTTAGGCATCCATATAGTCAACTTCACTGTCCGTACACTCGACACGGACCATATAGTCCTCCGTACACTTCACTTGGAAAAGTTCTTCATGACGAAGTTCCGAGACGATTATCCAATACATAGAAAATTTTCACTTCGGCACGTATAAGGGGGACCTTATGGACCGTGAAGGGTCAAACGGTCCGTGCCACTTTCCTTGGGTTCAAAACTATGGAGTCTCAAGCCCAGGCTACTACACGGTCCGTATGGCCTCACCAAGACTATGTAGGGTACAAGTCTGGTATGTCGTTGTCCCAAACTCCACACTAAGGCCCTCACACCCTACACAAGGCCAAGGGCTACTTCAAGGAGGCTCCATATGATCTATAAAGCACCACAGGGACTGTGAAGGCTTCTATGAAACATCAGCTTGGTCCAAAACTTTTCAAAACCAAGTTCCCAAGCTCTATTGAAGTCGTAAAACGTCCTGTTCCTTACAGGATGGTCCTAGCTATCCTACTTCTCCTACTATGACTCCCCCAACCTTCCACCAAGTATTCAATCCAACACCCATGAATCCCAACTCCAGTACCCACAATGCCATGCAACCACCATAAACCCAAACACCACAAGAAGTCCCACAAAACCCATACTAACCTTACCAAGTACCACTAAACCAAAATGCACCTTTCCAAGCACCCTAAGACCGACAGAGACAAATTCAAGTTGAAGAAGTGAGAGATGAAGCATACCATGAGGGGTATGATGCAATAATAAAGTACAAAACCAAAGGACAACAATGTAAAGATAGATAGATTGACACAAGAAATAAAATACAAAACAACCTAAAGGTATATTAAACCTAAAGACATCAATTGACTGATATAAATCAAGAACCAAACTCTTTTGAAGGCCTCAAGGAAATTGAATTTCCAAGAAACTTTCATTTCTAAGAAAAGATAAAAAAAAAGCTTGTACTAAGCTCTCCACAGTCCTACAAGAGTAGTCAATATCAATATTCAAAGAAGTCTACCTTGAAATAAGCAACTATGAGCTATTTATAGTCTTAGGTGAATTTATTACAAAAATGGCCTCAAGTGACCGAAATGACTAAACGACAGTTAAAGTGACCACCGCCTTCTAAATTTGACGGATAACCACAATGGCACCTCATTGCCGATATTGACAACTTCTAAAAACCAAACTTTCTAGAATATCAGGCGGTCTCACAAGCCAGCGTCGAATCAATTTTGTGGATCACCAAATGTGCCCACATCACAGAATTTGAACACATCATCTCCTGTTTTGCCTTCACATCCATAAGTTATCTTCAAGGCATAAAATCTTTTCTTCGAATTCACCTTGAAGGAGCTCCAACTACATGAATAGGCCTTGCATCCTTTGAAGTTGCTGAGTTTGACTCCTAGTGAATGGTCTTGGCACGATCCAACTTGCATCATCCTCTCCGTCTCGAAAAGAATATGTCCTCAAATTCAGTTCTTCCTCACCCATAAAAGTTTGATATGGGGACAAAACACACACATTGAAAGTGTTATGGACTTAATATTCTGAGGCAAGGTCAACCTTGTGCACATTTTCACAGAGTGTCTCAAGCACATGAAATGGACCATCACCTCTTGGCATCAACTTAGCTCTTATTTGAATGGGCAACCTCTCTTTGCGAAAATTCTCCCATATCCAATCACCCAGTTCAAGCACAACCAATTTTTGACCATTGTTCACTTTCGTTGCCATAACATAATTTTTCTTTTCAACGAAGCTGAACTTTCCCATGGATCTTCTCTATAGCTTCAGCCCTTTTATTTCCATCTCAGCTCAAAACAACATCTTGGGAAAGAGTAGTTAAATGCAATGAGGTTAGGTGGTTAAAGCCATATAAAACCTCAAACGGGGACATACCAATAGTCTTATGAATAACATGATTGTAAGAAATTTCGACTCGTAACAAATGTTCCTCCCATAATGCCAACTTTCCATTTACTATACCACTAAGCATAAAACGTAAGGTCTTCTTCACAACGTTAGTTTGGCCATTGGTTTGTGGACTAGAAGTTGAAAACAATAATTTCATAACAAGTCTACCCCACAATTCTCTACAGAAGTAACTAACGAACTTGAGATCCCTTTCACTTTCACATTTTCAAGAAACAAAGATGCAATATTAGGTGCATCATCAATTTATGACATGGAATGAGACGATACATCTTTTAAAATTGGTTAACAACTACAAAGATGTTATCTCTTCCACTTTTAGTCCTTGGAAAACCCAAAACAACATCCATACTAATATCAAGCCAAGCACTGGCGTGTACAAACCTTGGGATGGAGGCGTGACTTAGTATGCTAGCACTCAATACATTGACTACAAATTCACAAAATGTCTTTACGCATCTTGGGCTAATGGAACTCCTCCAACAAAATTCCCTTAGTTTTTTTCACACCATAGTGTCTCATCAATCCTTCATCGTGTACCTTCTTCACAAATAATTCTCTCCAAGAGCTCATGGGCACACATCGTCTATTGCCTTTGAACTGTCACGACCCAAGCCTAGGGTCTAGACATGACACGGTGCAAGGGGAACCCAAATGGGCCATAAGCAAGCCTCTTAGAACATCATTACACATCCTTGGTTGCGGAAGTAATAGAAACAACATAAAAGAGTAAATAGGGGCAACGGGACTAAGGGAAAAGCTTGCACAACATCATAATCAAGAGACAAAAGTCAAGTTCATATCATAGACATCAAGAACAATAGAGTTAAGGCTCTTAACATAGATATATAACATGTCCAACAAACACCTCTAATACATAGATAAGAGTGGGGCCCAAGACAAAGTATCTTGGCTCACCCTCACAGTCAAAATAGACACTAAAGAAGAATGTCTCAATACATAATAAGAGTAACATAGACTAAGGTCCCCGAAATGGAGGACTCACCAACGAGCTTGAGTATCATCAAACTAGCCACGTGGAGGAGGATGATCAACTTGGGCTCTGGTTCCTACATGGTGATATCATGTAGGTAGGTATGCGTAAGTACGTTTGAATGTACTAAGTATGTAGGATGCAATCCAATAAGAGATAGGTATCATAGTCAAAATGTGTTACAATAGTCAATAGACATAATATAACAATATGCCATGTATGACCAATGCATAAGTAAATCATGCTTAAGTAACTCATGCTCACATAGGATATCATATGTGTAAAAGGTACCAAGCTAGATTTTCAAGGTACAAACCCCTTGGTGGTTGATGATGTTTTCACCTCAACCCTGGCAGTTTGGTACAAACCCCTCATATGGTTGATGATAATCACACCTTATCACCACGGCGTTGAAGTACAAACCCCTCATATGGTTGATGAGTACAAACCCCCACCTCAATTACCAGGGCTCTTGTCCCGTCGGATCGGGTATGGTCTAATGCAACACTTTATATAGAGTATATCAGATACACAAGCTCATTTCATCATCATATAGTCAATCATATCATATCTCATGGTTGGGACCTTCAACTCCTCAAGAAATCACATTCGGACATTTTATCAAACACTTAGAGGGTGTGTAATGCTAGTACAAAATCATGAAATATAGATATGAAATCATGCAAGAAAAACCATTATAAAACCATCAGTCATCACCTTGCAACACCCTTAAGCAACATTCATCAAAATGCCTCACTAATTCTTACAATAGGTCCAAGATTTATAGCTCAAAACATAGCAAAACAGTCAAAATTTCACATAGCTTTAATATATTGTGCAGTGAATTACATAATAAGCAAGACCCATTTGTAGATAACTTTAAATCATGCAATTTGAGTAAAAGGATGCTTAGACATCATGGGTGAAAGAAACCCATAAAAGAAACCCACATACCTTAGCTTGAGGCTGAACTTGGTGAAGAATGGAGTTGGAGACTTGAAGCTTGAAGAAGAACCTTGAAGGAAAATCTTAGTCCCGGATGATGGTTTGAGACTTTAATTTGGGGAGTGAAAATATGGCTAAGTGTTTGAGTGAGTATTAAGAAATGTTTAGGATGATATGAGGGTGAAATAAGGCTAAGTATAGGTAGAAACACATTCGGGAACTTTTAGGACCAAGACTTAAAAGACTTGGACCGCACACTAGAAAATCACTGGACAGAAAAACACACCTCTCCGCATCGTCGAGAGGACACAGAGACTACTCCTCTTCATCTGCGCGCCCTTGGCGCGGATAGCTCACTGGAATTTGCCACTTGAAAAATTATAATTGCTAATCTTTCGCTCTTAAATCAGGATTAGACCCTTTTTACCCTAATTTTGACCCCCTGAATAAGAATATGAGGTCAGATTTTTGATATCGCACATGAATTTGAGATATATGGAATTTAAAATTACAGGCATTCCGAGGCACATTTTCGGGCACTTGTTGGGGTCGTTTCATGAACAAGAAACCATGAAACTCAGAACAAAGAGTAGAAGATCTTCTGGGCTGTAAGTTGTTCCATGGGCTGTAAGTGATGCTCACGAGATAAAGGTCTGAACTGGTGAAAATGATGATTTTCGGAGTTGGGTATATGAGGCTTTGGGATCATTCGTCCTCGAATTAGCTAAAACATGTCTTGAATAACTTGAATTGAACATGAAACAGCCTATTATGAATGTATATTGCAAGTTTAATTATTTAAAACACCGAAACTATCAAACTCATGCTACAAACATCATTTAAATCAGTTTAGTGCACATGTATGCATATTGTGACATGAATACATGGAAATGAAATAAATTGGACCATTTAAGCATGACAAACCTAGTACCTTAGGTTTCAGTGATTAGAATGGATAAGGATATCTTCTCGTCATATCCAATTTTGCTTCCCATGTAGCACTTTCAACATGTTGGTTCCTCCAAAGGATTTTAACCGAGGCGATGTCCTTGTTGTGAAGCCTCTTCACTTACCTATCGAAGATCTCAACTGGGACATCTTCATAAGTCAAGTTCTCCTTAACATCATACCTTCCAAAGGCGCAAGCCTACTTGGATCACTAACCAGGTGAATGAAACTCATATCTGAAGGCAACTCCAACTTATATGCCACATTGCCAATCTTTTCAAATATCTCATAAGGGCCTAAATACTGGGAACATAACTTACCCTTCTTACAAAAACATGAAATACTGTCCATGGGTTAAACCTTCACATATACCCAATCACCGAGATGAAACTCAAGGTCTCTTCTCCTAATATCAAATAGTTCTTTGATGACTTTGAGTGTCTTCAACTTCTCATGAATCAATTTCACCTTCACCATAACATCTATCACCCAATCAGGACCAATCAATGCCATCTCACCTATTTCAAACCAACCTTCTGGGGATCTATATCTCTTTCCACATAAGGCCTCAAATGATGCCATCTTAATGCTACATGACAACTGTTGTTGCAAGCGAACTCAATAAATGGTAGATGATCATCCTAATTACCCCTGAACTCTTAAAGACAAGCCCTCAACATGTCCTCCAGAGTCTAATTTATCCTCTCGACTTGTCATCACTTTGAGGATGAAAAGTAGTACTAAACTTTACCGTTGTACCCTGCCCCTTATGAAATGACTTCCAAAAGTGAGAAATAAATTAGGTACCATGATCTGATACAATAGTCGAAGGGACACCATGAAATCTTGGCATAATCTTTTGGCATGGTAAGCGGTTTTAATTGATTTATAATGAGCCAATTTAGTCATCCAGTCCACAACTACCAAAATAGAGTCATGATGCTTCTCGGTATGGGGTAAACCATTATAAAATCCATGTTGATGTCTTCCTATTTCCAAGTAGGAATATCAATATCTTGGGTCATATCACCTGGCCTTTGTGTTATACCTTCACTTATGGACTATTAGGATATTCAGAAACAAACTTCACTATGTCTTTCTTCATGCCATTCCACCAATATACTTCTGTCAAGTCCCTATACATCTTGGTGGATCCTAGATATGTAAAATAGGGAGAATTATGAGTATCCATTAGAATCACCTCTCTTAGGCTATCAATGTCTTTCTTCATGCTATCCACCAGGACACTTCTTTCAAGTCCCTATATATCTTTGTTGATCATAGATGTGTAGAATAGGGAGAGTTATGCGACTCTTTCCAAATCACCTCTGTTAGGCTATCTATGTCTGGAACACACAACTAATCTTGATACGAAAGTACACCATCTCCCCCATGGTAGCAAAGCCTCTATCTTCTTATCGAAAATCAAGTTCTTCAACTCAACCAATGATTGATCCAAGTTGTAATGTACTAGGTGTTATTAATCCTATACTTGTATGAAAAGATAATGTTCAAGTGAATTCCTATTGAGTTAAGTAAAATTTGAAATGAAGGTTATCTTAGCGATTAGCTT
>JAPFFP010005048.1:0-17731 GCA_026153255.1 Solanum medicagineum
CATCAAGGATCTCACTCAAGCTTCAAGTCTCCATTTCCAATCTTCTTCAAGGGTTCTCCAAAGTCAAGGTATGTGGTATTAAATCATTGAGTCCTTCCACTTATGGTGCCTAAACACTCATTTTTCTAATATTTCATTGATTTAAAGTTTATTTTTATATGTGAGTCTTGTATATTGAGAAATTTACTGCATAGTAATTTTAGTTCATAAAAGTATGGTTGTTTTAGCATGTTTTGAGCTCTAATTCATGGATCTAATATTGGATTTGATGAGGGGTTTTGATGTGAATGTCTTGGGGGTGTTGCAAGGTGTTGATTGATGGTTTTAATACAGATTTTCTTACATGATTTAATCTCTAAATTGCATGGTCATTTACTCCCATTACACACCCCCAAGGTGTTCGATAAAATGTCTGGTTATGGTTCTTAAGGAAATCAAGGTCTAAAGCATGAGATATGATATGAATGATGTTATGATGATAAAATGAGCTTATGTATGTGATTATTCCTATATGAAAAGTGCACTAGAGCATATTATAGTTCCTATATAAAGTGATGCATTAGACCTTGCCTAATCCGGAGGGACAAGAGCTTGGGTAACCTATTGAGGGGTTAGTACCTTTGTAACGGAGGTGGGGGTTAGTAAGCACTAACCATGTGAGAGGTTCGTAGTTTGCCACCTGGATGATAGGTGTGAATGTCATTAACCATGTGAGAGGTGCGTAGCTCACCACCTAGGGTGATGGGGTGTGACCATCACCATCTTAGCTCAACACAAAGTTGAATATCTTGCTTGGTCTCATCTTGACATATGATATCTCATATGAGTATTTGTTATTTAAGGATGTTTTACTTAGTCCTTGCTCATACCAATGTCATATTGCTATATTATGCCTATTGTCTATAGTTATGCATTGTTTATTATGATGATTACCTCTTGTTGCATTGCACCCCACATACTTAGTACATTCAAACATATTAATGCATACTCTTGCCTACATTATATCACCGTGTAGGAACCTGTCATGACCTAAGCCTAGGCCCTAGACATGACACGGTGAATGGGGAACCTGAAGGAACCCCAAACAAGCCTCTTAATTTGCCATTGCACATCATTGGTCATGGAAGCATACAAAGACGTAAAGAGTAATAATAGACAATGGGACTAAGGGAACTAATATAAACATAATAAACAAGAGATAAGAGTCAAGATCATCATAAGTACATAGTGTGTCCAACAAACACCTCTAATACATAGATATAGCAGGGGCCAGACAAGCTACCGGGCTCATCCTTATAGTCAACATAGAGCATAAGGAAGATATCTAATTACAAAGATAAGATCAACATAAATCGAGGTCCCCAAAATGGAGGACTCACCAACATGCTTGGAATAGTAGCGTCTAGACACATGGAGGAGGACGATGATCAAATTGGGCACCGGTCCCTACATGGGGATATCATCTAAGCAAGAGTATGCATTAGTACATTTGAATGTACTAAGTATGTTGATGCAATACAACAAAATATAGGCATCATAATGCAAAATGCATAAGGATAGACAATAGGCATAATATAGCAATAGACATGTATGATCAATGCATAGGTAAAACATGCTTAAGTAAATCATGCTCATATAGAATATCAGATATGATGAGGAGACCAAGCTAGATTGCCAAGGTATAAACACCTTGGGGTTGGTTATGATAGCACCCATCACAATAGTGTGTGGGGTACAAACACCTCATCAAGGTTAGTGATAATCGCACCCATCACCCTAATGGTTGAGCATTCAACCCCTCATATGGGTTAGTGATGATCGCACCCATCACCCTAGTGGTTGAGCATTCAACCCCTCAACTGGGTCCCTAAATTGGGCGTGGTCTACCACAAAACATTAGATAGTATTCATCATGTACATAATCTGATTTCACCATCATATGGTCAATCATATCATATCTCATGCTTTAGACCTTCATTTCCTCAAGAAATCATAACCCGACATTTTGTCAAACACCTTAGGGGTGTGTAACGAAGGTAAAAGAACATGCAATTTAGAGATGAAATCATGCAGGAAAATCAATGGTAAAACCTTTAATCAACACCTTGCAACACCCCTAAGACATTCATATCAAAATCCCTCATCAAATTCAACATTGGATCCAAGATTTATAGCTCAAAAAATGCTAAAACAACCATACTTTGATGAACTAAAATCACTGTGCAGTAAATTTCTCAATATACAAGAGCCACATATAAAGACAACTATAAATCATGCAATATTAAGTAAAAGAGGGTTTAGGTGCCGTGGGTGAAAGGACCCAATGGTTGAACACCACATACCATAGCTTTTTTGAAGTTCTTGAAGAAGACTTTAATGGAGATTTGAAGCTTTGGTGAGATTCTTGAAAAAATCTTTGAGATTGGCCTTGAGTGTGGGACTTGAATTTAGGGTTAGAAATGAACCTAAGTGTTTGGGAAAATATTGGGGAATTTTTCTGGGTGATATGAGAGTGAAATAAGGATAAATATAGGTGAAAATATGTTTGGGATAACTTAGGTCCAACACTTAGAAAAATTTGGGCGAACCAGGGAAAAATAGTATAGAAATTGCACCAAGCAAAATTTCATAATTCGATTCCTTTATGTTAAAATCGAGGTTAGACCCTTGTCACTTAATTTAGACCCCCTGAAAAAGAATATAAAGTCAGATTTTCGAAAACCCTAATGAATGTTTAGATATGTGAAAAACAAGATTCCGGGCACTTTTGGGGTCATTACAGAAATGGTGCCCAAGTTGATCATCCTCCTTATCCACGTGGTTAGATCGGCGCTACTCAAAGCTAATTGGTGAGTCATCCTTTTCGGGGACCTTAGTCTATGTTATTCCTATTATGTATTGAGACATTCCTTCTTATGTTCTATTGTGTCTACGAGGGAGAGCCCGATAGCTTTGTCTTTGCCCCCGCTCTTCTATGTATTAGAGGTATTTGTTCGTCACATTATGTATCTATGTTATGAGCTTAACTTTGACTCTTGATTATGATGTTTGTGGAATCTACCCTTACTCCCATTGCCCTTATTTTTACTCTTTATGTTTTCATATACTTCTGCGACTAATGATATGTAATGATAAGTTGAAAGGCCTGATTGGGGTTCCTTTGTGATCCCCATTCTCCGTGTCACGTCTAGGGCCTAGGTTTGAGTCGTCAAAAACATTGTATCAAAGAACTAGGTTGATTGATCTTTGGAGTCCAACACACCGCGTCGATTAAAGTCCTATTCGTGGGTGTGAAGCGCGCTATGACTATGAATAGGAGCCTATGAGGCGTTTTAGGAAATGTTTCCATCTTCCTGTTCTATGTCGTGCTATAGAGTTGTAGTGAGTTTTTCCCCCATAACAATTGTTCTTTTCTATGCTCAATCATGCCAAACAATACAGGAAGACATGCCAAAACTCCCAAGGAGCAACCGACGAATGGTGAGCTCTGGGATGCTCTTACTATAGTTGTCGAAGTGGTGGCCAACCAAGTCCAACAAGGGGCCCAAGCCCCTCATGCTAATGCCTCGAGAGCTAGGGTAAGAGACATTCTGAGGATGAATCCTCTTGTTTTTCATAGGTCAAAGGTGGATGAAGATCCACAAGAGTTCATTTATGAGGTCTACAAAACTTTGAATACCATGGGTGTTGGGCCAAATGAAAAGGCGGAGTTGGTGATGTACAACCATAAAGGGGTAGCTTAAATTTGGTATGAGTAATGGTAGGGTGAGAAGGGGGTTGGTAATGTGGTGCTTTGGGAGTAGTTGAAATTGGCCTTTCTTAATCAGTTTTTCTCTCTTGAGATTGGGGAAGCAGAGTTGGTGGAGTTTATGAACTTAAAGTAACGTGTTATAAGTGTGAGGGAGTATTCCCTAAAATTTAATCAACTTTCAAAGTACATTCCTCACTTGGTGGTCGATCCTAGGTCAAGGATGAATAAGTTTGTTATGGGGGTCTCCAATTTGGTAAGTGAAGAGTGCCGATCCACTTTGCTAATTAGTGACATGGACTTGTCTCGCTCGATGACCTTGCCGAGCAAATGGAGGGTGAAAAGTTGAGGAAGAAGAGAGGTCATGAGGCCAAGAGGGCTTGGTTTGAGGGTAGGCTCCAAAAGGGCGCTAGATTTCATCAAAGCCAAGGGCCTCGTCATGCTACAAATAGAGGAATTGTCAAAGATTTCCTAGACCTCAAGGTGTGGGTGTAGTGGCTTCTAATGATGTAAGTCCTAGATGTGGGAAGAAGCATGGAGGTCCATGTTTAAAAAGGTCTAATGCATGCTTCGAATTTGGGGAGCTTGGTCACAAAAAGGTAGATTGTCCAAGAATCTGTGGTAAGAATCGGGGTGCAAATACGGTCCCTTTAGGTAGAGGTTGTCCTCATGGTGGTTCCCCAAGGCACAATCGATTTGATGCTCAACATGGGAGCCAAGGGGTTGGTGAGGTCCCCGACGTTGTCGCCGGTATGTTGAAAATCTTTGATCTTGATGTATATGTTTTGATTGATTAGGGTGCCACCCTTTCCTTTGTTACCCCCATTGTTGGTAGAAAGTTTCATGTTATACACGAGTTGTTGCATGAGTCATATGAAGTTTCTAGTCCTATTGGTGCCTCTATTGTTGCTAGAAAAGTTTATAGGAGTGTCCTATTTGCATTTTGAATAAGTGGTTGCCTTGTTATCTTGTTGAATTAGACATGGTAGACTTTGATGTCATTCTTAGGATGGATTGGTTGCATGCATACTGTGCATCCATTGATTTGTAGAACCCGTAGGGCCAAGTTCCAATTTCCAAATGAACGCGTCCTTGAGTGGGGAAGTCAAGACCTGGTGGTCAAGGGTAGACTCATTTCATGCATTAAAGCCCATGAGTTGATTTCTAGAGGGTGTTTACATCATCTTGTGAGGGTTAAAGATATGGGGTTCAAGGTCCCTTCCATTGAGTCGGTCCCAGTTGTGAATGAGTTTCTGAATGTCTTCCCAAATGACCTTCTGGTGTCCCTCTGAAAGGGAGATAGATATTTGCATAGACCTCCTTCCCGACACTTAACCTATCTCCATTCCCTTTTACCGTATGGCCCTGGCTTAGCTGAAGGAGTTAAAAGAGCAATTGAAAGGTTTATTGGAAAAGGGATTTATTAGACTTAGTCAATTCCCTTGGGGTGCACCAGTGTTGTTTGTAAAGAAGAAAGATGGGTCACTTAGAATGTGCATTGATTACCGACAACTCAATAGGGTCATTATAAAGAATAGGTATCCTTTTCCGAGAATTGATGACTTGTTCGACCAATTGCAAGGGGCTAGCCTTTTCCTATAGGATTGATCTTCGGTCCAGGTGCCATTAAGTGAGCATGAGGGAGTGTGACATTCCTAAGATGGCCTTCCGGACTAGATATGGGCACTATGATTTTGTGGTGATGTCCATTTTGACTAATGCACCATCCATCTTCATGGACCTAATGAATAGGGTCTTTAAACCCTACCTTGATTCCTTCGTTGTGTTGTTCATTGATGATATTTTGATCTATTCACATAGTAGGGAGGAGCGTATGGGCCATTTGAGGGTTGTGTTGCAAATATTGGGGGAGGAGAGATTTGTATGCTAAGTATGAAAAGTGTGAGTTTTGGTTGAAGGAGGTTGCATTCTTGGGTCATGTGGTGTTGGGGGATGGCATTAGGGTGGATCCTAAGAAGACCGATGTGATTAGAAATTGGCCTAGACCATTGAACCCATTGAATATTAGGAGTTTCTTGAGCCTTGCTGGTTACTATAGAAGGTTTATGGATGGGTTCTCCTCCATTGCTTCCCCTATGACAATATTGACTCAAAAGAAGGTGAAGTTTATGTGCTCGATGAATGTGAGAAGAGCTTCCAAACATTGAAAGATAGACTTTTGTCCGCTCCGATATTGTCACTACTAGATGGGCTTGAGGGTTTTGTTATGTATGGTGATGCATATAGAGTTGATTTGGGTTGTGTGCTAATGCAAAATGGTAAGGTCATAACCTATGCTACTAGGTAACTCAAAGTGCATGAAAGGAATTACCTTACCCATGATCTTTAATTAGCCGTCGTGGTGTTTGCATTAAGGATTTGGCATCATTATTTGTATGGTGTGCATGTTGATGTTGTCACTGATCATAAAAGCCTTCAATATGTCTTCACACAAAAGTATTTCAACTTGTGACAAAGAAGGTGGCTAAAACTTCTCAAAGATTATGAGATGAGTGTGCATTATCATCCGGGTAAGGCAAATGTTGTGGCGGATGCTTTGAGTCGGGTATCTATGGGTAGCCTAGCTCATGTGGATGGTGGTGATAGAGATATGGCTAAGGAGGTTCATAGGTTGGCTAAGTTGGGGGTTAGGTTGGAAGAGGTTGGGAATGATGGTGTTATGGTTATTGATGGTTCTAAATCGTCTTTGGTTGATGAGGTGATAGCAAAACAAGATCTAGATTCCTCCTTGATTGAATTGAAGGCCTTGGTGAAAGAGAGAAAAATAGAGGTTTTCTCCCAAGGGGGAGATGGGGCCCTTAGATACCAAGGTAGGTTGTGTGTTTCATGTGTTGATGGTGTGAGGGAGATAATTCTTGATGAGGCCCATAATTCTTCTTACTCTATTCGCCCCGGTTCAACCAAAATGTTTTTCAAAATTCTTTTGAATCTTACCTATAGAGACTTGAGGGAGGTGTATTGGTGGGGAGGCATGAAGAGGGACATTGCTAAATTTATTTCCGGTTGCCATAGTTGTCAACAAGTCAAAGCCAAACATAGGGATTCCTACTTGGAAGTGGGAGGTAATTAATATGGACTTTGTGGTTGGGTTTCCCAAGAATAGGAAAGGTTTTGATTCTATATGGTGGTGGTTGATAGGATGACAAAATTGACTCACTTTTTACAAGTTAAGACTAGATGTGGGGATGAAGAGTCTGCAAGGTTATACATCTATTAGTTAGTGAGGTTACATGGGGTTCCTTTATCCATAATATTGATCATGGTGCACAATTTACTTCACACTTTTGGAGGTCTTTTCAAAGGGGTCTTGGTACCAAAGTTCACCTTAGTACGACATTCCACCCTCAAACGGATAGTCAAGCCCAAAGGACAATTCAAACAATTGAGGATATGCTTTGGGCTTGTGTCTTCGATCTTAAAGGTAGTTGTGATGACTATCTTCCATTGATAGAGTTTGCCTACAACAATAGCTATCACTCTAGCATCGCTATGGCTACTTTTGAGGCTCTTTATTGGAGACGTTATAAATAACCAGTAGTTTCGAGAGGTGGCTTTGTTGGGACCAGATCTGGTTATGGATGCTCTTGAGAAGGTAAGATGATTAGGGAAAGATTGAGAATAGCCCAAAGTCGTCAAAAATCCTACGCCAATGTAAGAAGAAGAGACCTAGAATTCCAAGTAGGTGATTGTGTTTATCTGAACATTTCTCCAATGAAAGGTGTAGTCTGTTTTGGTAAGAAGGGGACGTTGAGCCCAAGGTATATTGGTCCTTATGAGATGATAGAGAGAGTTGGCAAGGTAGATTATGAGTTGAAATTGCCTAGTGAAATGAATTTGATTCATCTGGCATTCCATGTTTCTATGTTGAGAAAGTGTGTTGGTGATCCTAATGCCATCATGCCTCTTGATATGGTGGGTGTTGTTGCGGATAACATGACTTATGAAGAGGTTCCGGTTCAAATCTTGGATAGGCAAGTAAAGAGATTGAGGAACAATGAGCTGTCATCTGTTAAGATCCTTTGGAGGAACCAACAAGTTGAAAGTGCTACTTGGGAGACTGAAGCGGATATTCAAAAGTGGTATCCCTATCTTTTGCACTCCACTCAAGCCTACGGTACCAATTCTAAGTCCCCCATGTGATATCAAGTCTTATATGACAGCCTCTATATCATTCATGTGCATTCGTGTTTAAGTTGGCAAATTATAATGATTTTACACCTATGTTGAGATTTTTAAATTGATATTTAAATGTAATACTGCATCCATGTTGGGGGCTGATTTGATCATGATTATTCTTATCCTGTACGTCTCTTCTGTATGTGGGATGAATGTTCCCAAGGGGGAGATATTGAAACAACCCCAAAAGGTGCCTAAAAATGTGCCTCGAAAGTGCCCAAAATCTTGTTTTCCATATATCTAAAAATCTGTTAGTTATTTCGAAAATCTGACATCATATTCTTGTTCAGGGTGTTCAAATTACGCGAACAAGGGTCTAACCTTGATTTTAAAGGAAAGGAATCGATTAATGAAATTTGCCAACTTAGTTCGTCTAGATTTGGACAGTGAAATTTGGACACATGGTGCAATATCCAGTGAGGGTCCGCGACCTCTCCGCGATGCTGAGAAGTGTAAATTCTGCACTGTTTTTCTTAGTTCGTCTAGATTTTTCTAAGTCTTGGGCCTAAGTTCCCAAACGTGTTTTTAACTATACTTAGCCTTATTTCACCCTCATATCAGCCTAACCATCCCAATACTCATCAAGACACTTAGCCAAATATTTGCTCCTAAATTCAATTGCCAAACTCGAGACCAATCTTAAGGATTTCATCAAGGATCTCACTGAAGCTTCAAGTATCCATTTCCAATCTTCTTCAAGGGTTCCCCAAAGTGAAGGTATGTGGTGTTGAACCATTGGGTCCTTCCACCCGTGGTGCCTAAACCTCTTTTTACTAATATTTCATGATTTAAATTTGATTTTTACATGTGGGTCTTGTATATTGAGAAATTTACTGCATAGTGATTTTAATTCATGAAAGTATGGTTGTTTTAGCATGTTTTAAGCTCTAAATCTTGGATCTAATGTTTGATTTGATGAGGGGCTTTGATGTTAATGTCTTTGGGGTGTTGCAAGGTGTTGATTGATGCTTTTACTACATACTTTCTTACGTGATTTCATCTCTATATTGCCTGGTCTTTTACCTCCATTACACACCCCAAGGTGTTCGATAAAATGTTCGGTTATGGTTCTTAAGGAAATGAAGGTCTGAAGCATGAGATATGATATGACTGATGTTATGATGATGAAATGAGATTATGTATATGATTATTCCTATACGAAGTGTTGCACTAGAGCATATGATAAATCCTATATAAAGTGATGCATTAAACCATGCCTAATCCGGGGGGTCAAGAGCCTGGGTAACCTATCAAGGGGTTAGTACCTTGGTAACCGATGTGGTGGTTAGTACTCGACAACAATGCGAGGGGTTTGTACTTCGCCACTCAGATGATAAGTGTGAATATATATCAAGATCAAAAGAAACTTTAACGTACCGGTAGCAATATCAGGCACTTCACCTACACCTTGCCTCCTTGGCCTTTTGAGGAACATAATCACCATGACCTTGAGGAAGACCCTCCTTGCCCTTGTTTCAAACGTAAGGAAAATCAATAAGCTTATGGCCTACTCTCCCACACCCATAACACGCACTTGAATTCTTTAAGCATTTTCCTTGTTGATGATTTTCACATTTTGGGCATTTTGGAAAACTCATCCCAGCTTTGTAACCTTGGAACCTTGGTTTATCCATTCCATCTATAGCAAGCCTCTTGTTTGGAGAACTAGAAGCCCCTTGGCCTTGAAATTAGATACCTTGTTAGAACTGGTCATCCTCAAACCGAGCCCTCTTGGACTCTCCATTTCTTATCTTCCTAAGCTTCTACCCTCAAGTTGATCGGCATTAGTCATGAAGCGGGACAAATCCATATCATTTATCAATGTAGTGGCACGACGCTCCTCATTCACCAAATCGGATACACCCATCACAAACTTATTCATTCTAGACCTTAGATCAGCAACAAATTGTGGTACATACTTGAAGAGTTGGTTGAACTTGAGAGCATACTCCCTCACACTCATGGACCCTTACTTAAAATTCATTAATTCCATTATTTTGGCCTCCCTAAGCTCAAGAGGAAGAAAAGGTTGAGAAATGCCGCCTTTAACTCCTCCCAAGGAATGGCATCACAATTTTCCCTCTCCATGTCCATTGCACAAACCAAATTTGAGCCACCCCTTTGAGTTGGTAGGCCGCCAACTCCATATTTTCCTCCGAAGTTACCCCCATGATAGTAACACCTTGTACACCTCACCTAGAAACACTTAGGGGTCCTCATCCACTTTGGAGACATAGAACTCCAGAGGGTTCATCCTTATAAAGTCCTTAACCTGAGATGCTGGAGTGATAGCATAAGGGGCTTGGGCCCCTTGGTTGATTTGGTTGGCCAATAAATGAGCCAACAGCGTGATACCATTTCGAAATTCAACTTGGGTAGCCCCTCCATCTTGAGGAACTTAGGAGCGGGGTAAGCCAGTTGTCCCATAGGTGTACGACCTCTCCTTGGTCTTCCTCTTTACAACGGCATAATCAACAACTAGAAGAGCGAAGAACATATGTTAGGGGAAATAAGCCTTACCTTATAACTAAGGCACAATATAGACCATGAAGAAGTGAAACATTTCCTAAAATGCCTCACACCCTCTTACTCATAGTCGTGGCGTGCTTCACAAGCATGAATAAGTCTCTAATCGACATGGTATGTTTGATATGGAGAAACATTGACAACCTAGTGCTTTGATACCAAGTTTTTTGCAACCCAAACTAGGGTTAAGATGTGACACGACGCATGGGGGATCCAAAGGAACCCCAAGCAAGCCTCTTAACATATCATTACACATCCTTTGTCATGGAAGCAACTAAACAACAATAAAAGAGTAGAAATAACGGCATGGGGACTAAGGGAAAACCTTCATTTCATAGAACATCGAGTGAGTCAAAGAGAGTCAAGCTTATAACATCATTACATACTTGTCTAACAACAACTCTAAATATAGAATTTAGCGGAGGCCAAGACAAGCAACTGGGCTCACCCACATAATAATGACAATAGGTAATCTAAATATACAAGATGTAGTCTAAACATAAGCATGAGAGAAGATAAATATTGTCCCCAGACTTGAGGACTCATACAAATCTAACTTGAGCTATCCATATAACCATGTAGAGGATAATCAATAGGAGCTGTGGTTCCTACATGGTGATATCATGTAGGCATAGAGTATGCGTTAGTACATTTGAATGTATTAGGTATATAGGATGTAATGCAACAAGAGATAGGCATATAATCGAAATGCATAATTAGGCAATAACTAAGCATATAGCAATATGACATGCATGCGTGATGTTTGAAGTAAAACATACTTGAAAATAATCATACTTGCATAACTTGTTTAACACAATAAGCTGACATGATTAGAGCATCCAGATACCTTATACTAAAGGGTAAGAGATATAACATATGCCATAACCCCTTCTAGTAGGTAATGGGTAGTACATGAGGGTAAAGAGATAGCATAGTTCATAACCCCTACATGTAAACATGATATAATGCATAGCACATGAGGGTAGAAGGTAGCATAGGTCATAACCCTTTCATGTGAGCATGAGATAATACATAATATTTATCACACATGAGAGTGAGACGTACCACATAGTTCATAACCCCTTCATATGAGCACATTGCATAACCTCAAATCATACACAAGGGTAAGGAGTACAACATAGTTCATAACCCTTTCATGTACATATGAGTACATAAGTAGTATTGATTCGTACACGAGCTAAGGTATACAACATAGTTCACAACCCCTACATGTAGTAATTGGCCTTGTACTAGAGGTTAAGGCATATAACATAGTTCATAACCCCTTCTAGTAGGCTTCACAACTCACAAGAGCATAAACCTTAAGATAAAAACTCAATAACGTTTCAATAATTCCAAGAACACAACAAACATGAGAGTCCAATGATTCAATTGCAAATGCCATAGGTGCTTTACATGATTTAAACATACATATACACATTCGTTTCATCACCATAAACTAGACTTTTTATCAAACACTTGGTGGGTGTGTAAAGCTATTGTAAAATCATGCAATTAAAGAGTAAAATTATATAAGAAATCTTGAAGTAAATCATTCCACCAATACTTGGTAATACCATCATACAATATACATCAAAATCCTTCATCAAATCTCAAGATGGATCAAAGATTCATAGCTCAAAACATGCTAAAATCGTCACACTTTTACAAAACGCCAACATAGTTCATAGTCAAATTCATAATAAATAAGACCCATAAGTAAATCAACTTAGAAACATGAGTTTTATGTAAAAAGGTAGCTTGGGCACCATGCATGAAATAACCTAATGGTTGAAACCCACATACCTTAGCTTTGAAGAATTTCTTAATGAAGATTGGAATGGAGACTTGAATCTTGAGTGAAATCCCTAAGGTCCGGAATGAGTTTGGAACCCTTGATTTTGAGTAAAATATTTGTCTTAGTGTTTGAGAGAGTATTGGGGAATGTCTTGTATGATATGAAGGTGAAATATGGCTAAGTATAGGTACTTTTATGGATGGGAGACTTAGACCCAAGACCCAAAAGTCTTGGACCGAACTAAAACTGGGCACAAAAATAACACACTGGTGCGTCCTTTGCGCGTTGCACCTGGAGCACGCTAGCTCACTGGAAATCGCTCACTTTACAGTTTCAAATTTTGATACGGTTGCTCTAAAATCGGGGTTAGAGCCATTTTCCACTCAATTTTGCCCCCCGATCAAGAATATGAAGTTGGATTTACGATATCATGCACAAATTTTGAGACATATAGAAATTACTATTCTGAGCACTTTTGAGGCACTTTTTCGGACACTTTAGTGGTCATTTCATAGACTGTATCAATATTCTTTGCTGTAATGAAAAGATGAAGAAAGCAGGAAAAAATAGTTATTTCATTCTTGAGATCTTGAAAGAGAAAAAGAAGTAAATATATGTATGATTAAAAACATTCTACAAGCCACTTGTCAATAATTCACTGAGAAGTTTGAAAACAAAGTCACATCTATTTGATGAAATGTCTTCCTTCGTAACGTATACTTGATTCTTCCACAAGTCAGTTGTTAATCAAGCTAAGAATACTTACAAAATAGGCTCACGTTTATATGCAAAACATTTTTCTCTTTGTAATGTATACTCACTTCTTATTTTGAAAGTGAAAAATTTTCAAAATAAGCGACACGTGATACGTGTAATCCTACATTACAAAGAGAAAAATTTTCTGCTTATAAACGTGAGCCTATTTTGAAAGTTTTCTTAGCCTGGTTGACAAGTGACACCTGTAAGAAGTAAGCATATGTTATAAAGAGAAACATTTCATTCAATAAATGTGAAATAGTTTTCAAAATATTGCTAAGAAGTGGCATGTAGGACGTTTGAATCATGCATATATTCCACTTCTCTTTCTCTTTCTCTTTCAATTTTCAAGAACATAAATTACCATTTTTTCCTCCTTTTTTCTTGTTCTGTTCATTACAACTAAGAAAGTCAAGAAATCAGGAGTCATCTTCTCCGATCATCCATTTTCAGCTTCTCCAGTCTCATCATCATCTTCTCCAGCATTGAAACACTTATAGAAAGCAGAAAAATCAATCAGCAAAGTTCTTCTCCTTTTCCCAATTCATTTGACTAACTCAAACCTTTAATTTTATTCCCAATTCCAGTTCAGTTCGAGTTCCAAATCTACCCCTAACTCTGGTTCCATCTAGAATCATTTCATCTCCTATCATGTATAGAAGATGAGGTACACTGAGCAGTAAACAACCTTTGTACCAAGTATCCAATGATTTTCTTAGTAAAATGGATGAAGAACAGTCTACATTGCTTTCTTCATCTTCTTCAGGTAAAGTTAGTGAACCCCAAGTAGAAAGTTCAATTTTTTCAAAGAGAAATGGTAGTTCTAAAGTGGTTAAAAGAGTTAATAGGACAAAAAGAGTTGTTTTAGACGAGACTATTTGTATAAACAAAGAGTTGACATTTGAGACTTCAATTGTGTTAATGCTTGATTTTCATTAGAGTTGTTATTGGATGAGGAAATTGATGCGGGAGTTGTTAGTGTAGTTGGTGGCATTGAAAATTATAACTATATTTTAGTTAGAAATCATATTATTACCAAATGGCATGAAAATGTGTCGATTTGGGTCGGTAAAGATATGTTTGTTGATAATATACTTAATGAAATGACCTAAAAAAAGTTCCCGAAAATGTGCCACAAAAGTGTCCGGAATCGCAATTTCCATATATCTAAAAATTTATTTACTATTATAAAAGTCCTACATCATATTCTTGTTCAGGGGGTTAAATTGAGTGGGAAGTGGGTCTAACCCGAATTTTAGAGCAACCGTACCAAAATTCAAAAATCGCAAAAATGCAATTTAAGAGGGTCATATTTAAAGGGGCATATCCCTTAGCATAAAAATAATTGAGTGACCCACAACCTACCAAATTACATCTCTTTGAATTATCTTTGCAACACACATAGTTTCACCTATTCCGAGTTCGTATGAATAATTTATGCCCATTTTCGTAGAACTCATTTGTGTAGAAATGCAAATTCCAGTGAGTAATGCGATGCGGAGTAGTGTTGTTTTTTCTTGAGGGTATTACAAAATGTTGATTAGTCATTTTACATTGGATTTACTTGCATGTTTCACTCTTAAATAGCATGATTTTACACTAGTACTACACACCCGCCAAGTGTTTGATAAAATTGTCCAGTTATGATTTCTTGAGGAATTGGAGGTCCAATGCATGTCTTATGAGTTGAAATACTTCATGATGACTTTAAGATGTGTCTAATTAATGGAAATGTTGATGATGTTGCAAAGCCAAGTTTGAGCCCTTTCTTAAAGACTTCACCTCTTGTGAACTCCTTAATATTGATGTTAATGCAAGGGTATGATGATGATCTATTCTTATGATTGAAGCTGGGCTCACCATTTGAGTTCAATGATGTTATGATCTACTTATTCCATGTCCTCTATTTTTTTGAAAGTTATTAAAGCTATGATTATCTTATATATTCTATGAAATTAGATTTAGCACCGAGTGGACTAGAGGTGAGTCCCTAAGTCCCAAAGCTATGTACCACCGTAGGATGATGTTATGCCTTTGCTATACTGGTGGATCCATCTAATGAACTATCTCTTAAAATCCTTTCATAAATTCGGTCATGTTCCTGTAAGGAGGGTTACATCACACGAAATTAGGTCATGTTCCCGTAAGTTGATGTGGGGTCTTACATCCTTTCTGAAATTGGATCGGATTCCCTCAAGGAAGGTTACTTCATATGAAATGGGTCATATTTTCGTAAGTTTGAAGTATGGTTTACCTTGGTAAATAGACCATTTCTTTACCGGTGAGGGGTAATCATCGAGATTCCAAGTCATAGCTAGCTTGGTCTTATTCTATGTCGGTTAAGGTCTCTTCCCACACCTATGTATTATGATCTATATGAGTTGAATGAAATGTAAGAATATTTTACTTATGCATTGATCATACATTCCATGTTTTTATATTGTGCCTATTGCCTATTGTTATGCATTTTGACTATGGTGCCTATCTCTTGTTGCATTGCATCCTACATACTAGTACATTTAAACGTATTGACGGATACATTATGCCTACATGATGTTACCATGTAGGAACTGGAGCTCCATTTGGCCATTATCCTCCTCCATATGGCTAGTGGTATCTATTCATGCTAGTTTGGTGAGTCCTCCATTCCGGGGACATTGGTTTCATTCCTATGCTATGTGTTAAAGACTATCTTTCCTTTTTGGTATGCTTTGACTATGAGGGTGAGCTTGGTTGCTTGTTTTGGCTCTCGCTAAGTTTTATGTTAGAGGTGTTTGGGGACAAGATATGTATTATGCTTTAGCTTTGACTCACTTATGATAGCCAAGCTATTTAAATATAAGTCTCTCTCCCTTAGTCCCAATTTCCTTTTTTTATGTTTCTTATGTTGATTTATCTCACTTCCGTGACCAAGAATGTGTCATGATATGCTACGAGGCTTGTTTGGGGTTCCTTTGTGTTCCCCATTCGCTGGTCACATCTAGGCCCTGGGGTTGGGTCGTGAGAAAGATGGTATCGGAGCACTGGGTTGATAGATCCTTGGAGTCCAACACCGCATCAATTAGAGTCTTATTCATTATTGTGTTGTGCATCGTAACTATGAGTAGGAGGCTGTGAGACTCCTTAGGAAATGTTTCCCTTCTTTATGGTCTATGCGTGCTTTAGAAGTGAGATAGGGCTTTCCCCTCTAACGAATATTCTTTTCTCTTCTAATTGATCACGCCGCTTCAAAGAGGATAGCAAAGGAAGATAAGTTGAACGTTTTGATGTTGATGTGTCCAAGTTTCACTATTTCTCTCATTATTTCTTTTGGTTGCTAGTGGGCTTCTTGTGTGTCACTAGTTGTGATGTGAACCTTCGGTGTTTACTTCTTCGTTGGGTATATTGTTTCTAGAAAGACCATAGGTATTGTTCCATGTTCATATTTTATTAGGTCTTGCCTTGTGGCTTTTTGGATTTGATGTGGTGGATTTGATGTGGTACTTAGAATGGATAGTTGCATGCATGTTGTGTCTCCATTGGTGGTAAGACCCATAGAGTTAGAGTCTGACTCCCTAATGAACCCATCCTTGAGTGGAAGGGTCTTGATGTGGCGGTCAAGTGATTGCAAGGGGGTAGGTCCATTTCATTTCTTAAGGTACAGTTGATCTCTAAGGGGTTGCATTTATCATCTTGTGAGAATTGGAGGCGTTGAACCTAAGTTATTTTGTTTATAGAATTGTTCGTGGTGGTAGATGAGGCCTTAAAAGTCCTTTTTCGATATTTTGAAATTGGGGTAGTGTCACACCCCAAGTCTCGTTAGGGCGGACCGGCACCCGTTGCCGACAAGGCTCAGGAGAACCAACCTATATCTATGCACTTTCTATACATTTTATAATGGATTTCCATATTTAGCTTGCCTTTATGCAAGTAAATAGTGATACAATCCAAAAGAAAATACATGTGAGTAGGCCGTTGGGGCCATGGTGTTTAAAGTACGAGACATGACCATACTTTAGTTTACATAGTCTACAAAGCCTCTAGATCATAAGAAGTATTGAATAAGGGTCGGGACAGGCCCCTCCTCAAATAACTGTACAATACAAATAATAAACTTTAGACATACACAAAGCTCCGAAACAACCTGGAGCTTAGTAACAGCAGTTGGATGTCCTGTGCTCTTACTGGGGAGATTTACTAGCACCGGTACCTGCAGCATGAAATGCAGGTCCCCCGCAAGGGACTCAGTACGAGATAATGTACTGAATATGTAAGGCAGCAAATACTGTGTATGAAATAACAACTCAAATGAAATCATGCACTGATGTGGATTAAGTGACCACCTTTGGGTATACTTTGGAATCACATACTTTATGTTCTTTATATTGCTTTACCTTTACTGTACAATCTGTGCACATCATGTACAATAAGTAACCAACTGATCAGTGGTATAACTGTATCAGGATCGCCCCTGGCTAGGTTCTTCCTTAACCCCTTGGGGTACCACTCGTGATTGGATTGCCCCTTGCTAGGTGATTCTTCCTCCCCTCGGGGTACCACCCATCAATAAAACATATGCTTTATCTTTCAATTACCTTTGAGATGATTCTTTTGGTGGTCATATTATTGTAACTTTATGGCTGTATATAAAATATAGAACATGTAGAAAAATCATATAAGACATTATGGCAATGAAGAGAGTATGTTATACAACCCATGAAATGCAT
>JAPFFP010005059.1:0-17730 GCA_026153255.1 Solanum medicagineum
ATTTAAATTACCCCATATTCGCCATAACTTTTCCAATTAAACGATTAACTTGACTAATTAACTTACGGGGTCTAACAGTTCTTATCCTGAATTTATGTAATTTAATTATTGTAATCTCAATCTTTTCTTAAATAGTCCATGCCCTCTTCTTTTTCTTCTTTCATTTACTTTTATTTTAGTCAAAGCATTTCATTACTTGATTCACACCGAGGTTGGTGTTAACTTTGCTTTTATAGGAGTTTTTTTGGGAAAAAAAATTGTGTAAAAACTCCCTGTAGTATATCTTTCTTATGTTATGTTCTTTTGTCTTTACATTTTGATTTTGATGAGATCTGACCATAACTTGTTAAATATTGTGTCTTTATATTTCTATACAATTAGATCTTTAGTGTTGACTATATAAAAATAAAGGGAAAGTGATGGATGTAGAGAGAATATAAACTAGGGTTACTTATCGGATTCTAAAGGTTCTATAAGCTCGATCTCTTGTATTTAATTCTATCCATGAGTAAAATTTGAGGATAACAATGGGGTAGAGGGAGTGAGTTTAGAGCTATGTAGGACGAGACAGGTTTAGAGTTATGCAGATGCGGGGTGGGTGTAGGGCAAGTGCGAGACGGGTGCGAAGCAAGATGCCGAATTTTCTAGGGCTTTATTGAATTCAAATATTTCTCAAACCCCCTTCTTTGCCCTCCCTGATCCACCCTACTCCTGTTAAAAAAATATTTGAATTTAATAAAGCCTTATAAAATTCGGCACCCTGCCTCGTACCCATCTCGCACTTGCCCTGCACCCTACCCCATCTTCGCCCGCACCTGCATAACTCTAAACCTGTCTCACCCACATAGTTCTAGCCCACCTCTTCTACCCCATTGTCATCCCTAAATTTCACTCATGGATAGAATCAAATACAAGAGACGGAGTGTATAAAATCTTTAGAATCCGACAAGTAACCCTAATTCATATTCTCTCTGCATCCATCGCTTTCTCTGTATTTTTGTATAGTCAACACTAAAGATCTAATTGTATAGAAACATAAAGACATAATCTTGAACAAGTTATGGTCGGATCTCATCGGAATCAAAATCTAAAGCCAAAAAACATAAGAAAGATATACTACAAGGAGTTTTTAATGCAAATTTTTTCCACAAAAACTCCGATAAAAGCAAAGTCGGTAACCTTGGTGTGAATCAAGTGATGAAATGCTTTGACTAAAATAAAAGTAAATGAAGGAAGAAAAAGAAGAGGGTATGGACTATTTAAAAACAGATTGAGATTGCAATAATTAAATTTCATAAATTCAAGATAAGAGCAACCTTAAAACAAAATATTATAACAATCAAAGAGTCAAGAATTGAGGATAGTAACAAAACAACAATAACAATAACAACAACAACAACATCCCCAGTGAAATCCCACGAGTAGGGTATGCGGAAGGTAAAATGAACTCTGACCTTACTATTACCTCATAGAGATAGACAGGTTGTTTACAGAAAACCTTTATCTCAAAATTCAAGCTCCATAATCAAAATATACTAGATATGAAATAAAAGGGAAAAAAGGAAGAACGAGTCATAATGAAAAGCAAATAATAGTATGAAAATACGAAAAAGTAACAAATATAAGATGGATAATGATAATAGAGGATATAAAGCATGACTTCTCCTACCAACCTACTATAACACACAGCCAGATATCAATCTATCCTTACCAGTTTGTTAGTCTGTTACATAAAAATATCTGTCCCAAACAAAGAAGGTATATTTTTCGTACTTTCTAGGTAAAATTAATGAGGAATTATAAACTAGCTATGTGAAGAGGTCCAAAAAAGAATATAAATTGAATTACTAACAACTCACAGGGGTGACGTTGGGGCTTAAGAATTAGAAGGCGGGTTAGGCAGAATCCAGTATGTAATTTTGGTTCAAATCTAATATTTATTTCGAAAACTCGTTAAATATGTACACAAATTGACAAAGTCAAGATTTTTATGAAGGAATTGAACATATAAAGTGATAAATTGAAAAATAAAGCAAAATGGGTTGGGAAAGAAAAGATTAACCTGACTTCGGTAAATTTAACTTGTCTTGTCATGTTGTGTTTAGAATTTTTTCTATTTTTACCTTACCCTATTGAGTCTTCTTGAAATATTTGTGATTTTTCTCTTTCATTTTATAGTGTTCTATTTTATTTTGATTCTTTAAAAAATTTAAATTAGTGTTCATATACAATCATATTTCACTTTGAAAATTTTGAGATTCTTTAAAAATGTGTAGAAATTGAGTTACTAATATTATAATTCCTATTAAAAAAGATCAATAAATGATATCACATTTTTTAGTTCATTTATTCAATTTATAAATTTTGTCATCTGTTTGAAGAAAAAGGACAAGTGATAAATAAATTAAATAATTCTAGTTTACATTTATCCGATAAAAATAAAAAAGAAATATTGGGAATATTCATGCCTGTTAAGTTTTCTCCGTTCAATTAACTTTATTTACCTTATCTCACAAAAATATTTTTTTCTATCTTTTTTTAAAAATAAAATTACCCAGTATAGCTGGACCGTGTTGTATTTATGAGAAACAAAAAATAGGGGGGCTAAAATCATACCTCCATTACAACACCATGGTGAACTAGTCACCTCAAAAGCTAGAAGATTATAATCTCACATAGGAGGATATAAATCTTCTTGCAAAATTCATATGCACACAAATCAACTAACAAAAAAAATTAGCCTTGTCAACTTTTGTCTTAATACAAGACATTTGGCACTTATTCAGAAAGTATGCACCTTTAGCAACTTCGGAAAGTTGCCTAAAAGATGTTAAAAACATCATTTGGTTCAACCTAGCAGCCCGTTTCGCCAAATAGTCTGCAACTTCATTGCTTCCTCTAAAACACTGAGTCACTTCAACAGTCGATTGATCCACTATCTCAATGATATTGTCAATGATTTGCCTAAGCTTGAAGTTGTTGCTGCTCTTCTTGTTCACCAAATTTACAATGATCATGGAGTCTAGCTCAAGAGTGAAATTAGTTAAGCCTTGTTGGCTACACCATTTCCCACCAAACTTCGCAACCAATGCTTCTTCCATGTTGCTTCTACATGCCACAGGAATTGGAACGGCCATCACCAACTCTCCATTGCTATCCTTGGTTATCCCTTCAATTCCGGTGCTTCCTATATCCTGTAGAAAGTTTCCATCAGTTTTAACTTTAATGGTTCCTATCTGAGGCCTGCTCCATTTGACATGAGTCAATTTTTGAATTGGTGTGATACTTTCTGCAATATCACAGAAATAATTCCATAAGATAACAGTATTAAAAAGAAGGAAACATTTAGAAACAATGTTCCTAATACACCATATCCCTTGGAACACCATTGTAGTATTATAAAATTTTTGTTGTGTTCATATTGACATGCACATCTTTGCGTCCACAATTCGTAGCATATAAAAATGGGTGCAATTGCAAGATCCATTGGTGGACTTTGTTCTTGGGTTTTATGTTTCACCACTTCTTGAAAAAACTTATGATAGGCTCATTGTTGTGAGTGATCCCAAGAGGATTTTCAATAGTGCTCCAAAGAAAACAAGTTGCTTCACTAGCAATGAATACATTTTGCAGTGTTTCTGGTTGTGGATTCCTACAATAAAAACAAGTTAAATTTCTGTTAATTACAAATTTATACAAAGTGTCTTGAAAGGGTAGCTTTTTTCTCATAATTGTCCAAGTTAGAAAGGAAACTTTGAAAGGGACTTTAGACTGCCAAATCTTGTTCATGAATTCATGTTTAGACTTGTGGGTTCTAACAAGTTCCCAGGGAGCCTTGTTAGTAAAGAAACATTGTCGGTAGTGTTTCACACCAGATAGTCACTATCATCATTGTTGCCTATGTGGATTCCTATTATATCGTTTATTAGCTGATTAGGAAGAGTGATTCAACTTCACAATATTTTAGCCACCATTAACACTAAATTGCTTCATAGAGATTTTAGCATTTTTTCAGTCCCAGGATTGTTTAAGGCACCATTACCAGTCCAGTTGTCCCACCAAAAACTAGAACTCCCAGATTGAATTTTCCAAATGATATTGGGCTCAACCTTATCTCTAATCTTCAACATACTTTTCCAGGCATGAGAATCTGAAAAAGCGATGACTTTAGAGATCGGATGAGATATTTACAGTACTTGGTTCTAAAAAAAAGTCCAAAGAGAAGGATGAGTTCTGAACCTCCACCACCTCCTCAAGGTGAAAGCATTAGCAATATCTTCTAATTTCCTCATCCATATCCCCCCTTCTTCTTTAGGAAAGCACAAACTCTCCTAGGAAGACCAATGATACTTGTCTTTGCCATTTGTTTTTCCAAATGAAATTTGCAGAATGTTTTCAATAAGAGTCAAAGTTTCTTTTGGAGGATTCATAGTCGAGGGAGTATATGTAGGCATCGATTGTAGTATGATTTTGATCAAAACCATCTTCCCTTCATACTAAAGCATTTTACTCTGCCATCCATTTAACTTTTTGATGATATTTGTCAGCATGCCCTCGAAGTAATAGGTTCTTTTTTTATATGATAGATTGGACATCCCAAGTAAGTGAAAGAAAAATTCTTATCCATAAACCCAGAAGTTTTCATCCTATTGATTCTACTTGTAAAGGCACTAGGAGCAGTGATGAAAAAAATTTTTTAATTCACTTTCTAGCTAAATGCTTTTTCATATCTCTTCACTTGTTTCAAAATAAGCTTCATTGATTTAGAGTTTCCACTTGTAAAGATAATAATGTCATCTATGCTAAATGGTTAATGATTAAATTAGAGTATTCATACTAAAAGGAGTAAAGTTCTTATTATTATAAGGTTGTTAAGGAGTCTAGACAACACCTCAACACCTATAATAAACAAAGAAGGAGAGAGAAGATCTCCTTATTTAAGACCCCGACTAAAAGAAAAAAAACCTATCCTGGCACCATTAATGATAATAGAGTACATGCATCTGACAACAGTCCCCAAATGATGTCTAACCATTTCTTAGAGAAGCCAAACTTTATCATAACAACCATTAGAAAATTCCATTACATCCTATCGTAGGCTTGGGTCATTTACAATTTTATGATCATGCTACCCCTTACATTATCTTTTTTAATCTCTCTAGATAACTCTTTGGATAATAGCATGTTCTTAGTGATCATCCTACCTTTAACAAAAGCACTTTGATTATCTGAGATGATCTTGTCTAGAAGAGGGTTAAGCCTTTTAGATAGAATTTTTTTGATGATTTTAGAAGAGAAGTTGATAAAGCTAATAGGTCTAAGGACTGAGAAGGTGGAAGGTGATTAAGTTTCAGGGATAATCACAAGGCAGGTATGTGAGAAAAACTTGGAAAGATTTTTGCTCTTGAAGAAGGATTAAAAAAAATTTTGAATGTTATATTTGATCACCTCCCAACACTTATGATAAAATACACCATTGTGACCATCGAGACCAGCAGAACCATCTGAGCTCATGCTAAAAACAACACTTTAATTTCCTCAAAATCAGGTATATGGGCAAGTAAAGAATTCTCCTCCCTAATAATGACTCTTTGTATTCACTCTAGACTGCTATTAACAGTAAATTGATATTGGAGGTTGAAAATTCCATTGTAGTGGTGTATAACAGCCTTGCCAATCTCTTTATCACTTTGACCGAATTAATTCTGTACGGCTGCAATTTTCTTCTCCTTTCTCTGATCAAACTATGAAAGCATTTGGTGTTGAAATCACTCTCTTCAAACCATTTTGTTTTAGCCTTTTGTTTGAGAAGGGTTTTTTGAATACCTATCCATTTAATATATTTTGCTTGACTTGTATTAAGATTTTCTCTGCATTTAACATTATTGTGGAGAATTTGCAGCTATTCAAGGGCTTGAACTTTTACATCCCACTAAGTAACCTTCTTAAAAAACATTTCCAATTACTTCATTAGACCAATGAGTTAGTTTCTTGCTAAGAGTTTTCAGTTTTCTTATAAAGTCCATATAGAATTTCCTTGAACATACGTGTTCCAAGATTCCTGCACTACCTTTATAAAGGATGGTTGATCAGTCTAAAAATTTAGAAATTTAAAGTATTTAATACCTATGTGTTGATCTTTCTGATAACTGATGAGGATTGGTCTATGATCAGAGTCAATCCTCGCTAGATATCTAACCACATTAGTGTTGAAAAACTGAGTCCATTGGTTATTAACAAACGTTCTATCAAGCCTTTTCCAGATTCTTTTCCCTGGTCTTCTGTTGTTACACCAAATAGAGTTAGGTCCCACAAAGCCAATGTCGGTGACTTCACAATTATTCATGCAGTTATTGAAATCCAAACTTTCATTCGTCCTATGGGAATTTCCCCCCAATTTTTCATCAGGGCTTAAGATTGGCCAAATATAAACCTCTTCCAGGATACACCAAAAATCTTTTCTTTTAACTGGCGTCCATTTAACATACACCACAGTAACATGGAAGCTACTGATTGTTAAGAATGGTTGAAGCTTAATAGTCATTTGCTGCTCATTATTATAAATGATACTCGTGTTAAAATTATATTTCCAAAAATATCATATTTTTCCATTGAATTTTGAAACACAATGTTGGAATTTCAAAAACTTCACGTAAGAGTTGATCTTGTTCATGCTAACCAAAAGTTCTAGTAATGCTACCCGGTCTACTTTGTTGATGGAGATAAGATTTTTGAGCCTATGGATCGCCTTTTTAGATTTACCCCGCTGAATACTCCGAAGATTACCCTAATCATAAAAACTTTAAGAAGGGCTTAATTTGTGCATCCTCCTTTGGCAGGAGGATTTTCCTTGACCTTGTGTCTTTTTCATTTTTCTCATTTCTTCATTTCTTAACATGTGAGAATCCTTCCACGTCGTATATCTTCTTGGCTTCATGATTTAAAGGATTACCAATTGCCGAGGTAGTCACTATTTTTCTATCAGGAGAAAATTCAAAATTTTTAGTTGGGATGTGCTTGAGCTTATGTTTTCAAATTCTAAAGGAGTACCAATACTCAAGTCCACTACCAAGTCAAGTCCAGGTTGAGCCTTGATTTTAGAAGGAATAGAACATGACTCTTCTTCGTGTCCTTGAATTTCTTCAAGATTCGTTGAGGTGCAATCTTTCCTCCATTTAGTCTTGCTCTCGATATTACTATATTCTTATATCATCTCGATGTTGTTGGGATCCATTGTTGTTGCATTTGTCATTATTGCTTTTTTCTAGAAAGTTATCATCAACTTCAACACTATTTTTACTAATATTATTTTGTTTTAGAGTATTAGAATCCACATCAATGTCATTTTTCCCAGAAAGCTAGCTTCAACTTCAATACCATTCTCTCTAGTATCCTCTGCTCGATTCTTATTTTGATTAATATTTGACACTGTAGAAGTAGAATCTTGCACTTGAATAACCATCACCCTTTCTTGATTTATCTTATTTCCCTGTTTATTCTTATTGTCCCCCCCCCCCTTTTGGTTTCTTGGCTTGTAGCGTTGCTTTGAGAGTCACAAAAGTTCTTTTCATAGGTAAATTCCTATCTTTGTTCCTGGTTTTCAACCTTGTCCCCATAGTAACCTTAGTATTAGTACCAACAACGATTTCCTAGTTATTTTCTTGATTGTCAAGATCTTGCTTATAATCATCATTTTCCTCTTGTTGTAATTGTTCATTGTTGCCTATCAACTTGTTCTCCTTTTGTGCACCTTCATTATTGCTACTGCCTATTGTTTACTTCTCACGCTCTTTTGTTTCAACTATTTTTTTTCTTTCTAAGGCACGACAATCAACCATCAAGTGCCCAAGTTTTTTGCAGAATCTACAATGTTTTGGAATGCCCTCATACACAAGCTTTTGAGTAAATCCCCAAAGAGGAGATGTATCATTTGTCAACTCTAACCCAACCCAAATCGAATCAGGTTGTGGTTTCAATAGGTCAATTTCAACCCTAACCTTCGTCATGCTAGGTTGGGTTTTACTTCTAGTAGCATTGTCCAATTGCAAAGGTGTACAACACTGCTAACCAATTACCTTATGCAGGGGGAAGCAAATCCTGGTTTACCTTTTCATTTTCATACGTGGCACTATATTAAGCAATTGGTTAGGAGTATCACGTATGTACAAATACAGAAGATCTATATAAATAAAGACATGCAATAGAGAGTTGTCAAAGGAAGAATCTAGATAAATATCTAAGATATTACAATAGATCATTCTAGAAGCATCATAAAAAATCTAAGGTCTTTTGTAGTTCTTGAAAATTAATTTTCATTTTTTTCACACTCCCCAGTTAAAGTAATTTTTGAAAGCTATCTAACAAAATAAAAGGTCATTGGGGCTATTTTATAACCAAAATATTTACAAAGCTGAGTCCAAATGTTAAGCCCACAACAGAAACAAAATACCTAATGAATACTGAATTAGGAAAGTAAAATTCTAGAAACATCATGTATCAACGCCCTTCCCCATTACTTCACCCTAAGGTTGACCTTGTCTGGTAGCCTCATCCAGTGTGTCGTTGATCATCAGCTGACAGGTAAGGGTTTGTTGTCGTTGGTCTCAATATTTTTCACTTGTTGTAAGTCTTTCAGCGGTTGCTGGAAGCTAATTAGGGTTCTTGGCAAGAGTTTCAACTGTACTTTGATAAACTATATTTTTGTATTCCTAATTTTGGTTTCATTTTTGCAACTGATATGATAAATTTTATCCTCAACTATTTGCAGGTTATTTTCATCAATGTTGCAGTAGCTAGACCTTTGATTCTTCCACGAAAGTATTTGGACCTATAATTAGATTTTATATGTTGCATTGCTTGAAAAAATTGTTAAAACCAAAAAAATTAGATCTGTGAGAGAAGAGAAGAAGCACAACATGGTTGGAAGGAAACACATCTTCTAATATATTTTAGGAAAAGCTATTATAAGATGTGTTTTCTTCCAACCATGTTGTGCTTCTTCCCTTCTTCTCACAGACCTAATTTTTTTGGTTTCAACAAAATCTTTTTGAAGCAATGCAACATATAAAATCTAATTATAGGTCCAAATACTTAAGTGGAAAAATCAAAGGTCTGGCTACTACAACATTGATGAAATTAACCTGCAAATATTTGAGGATAAAATTTATCATATCAGTTGCAAAAATGAAATCAAAATTAGGAATACATAAATATAGCTTATCAAAGTACATGTTAGAACTCTTTCCAAAAATCCTAATCAGCTTTCAGCAATCACTGAAAGACTAACAAAAAATGAAAAACGTCGAGAACAACGACAACAAATCCTTACCTGTCAGCTGATAATCGATAGCACATTGGGTTTCATGAGGCCAGACAAGGTCGACCTTAGGGTGAAGGAATGGGAAAGGGTGTTGATACATAATGTTTCTAGAATTTCACTTTTCTAATTCAATATTCATTAGGTGTTTTGTTTTTGTTGTGGGCTTAGCATTTGGACTCGGCTTTGTAAATATTTTGGTTATAAAATAGGTCGAATGACCTTTTTTTTTAGATAGCTTTCAAAAATTGCTTTAACTGGGGAGTGTGAAAAAATAGAAGTTAATTTTCAAGAACTACAAAAGACCTTAGATTTTTTATGACACTTCAAGAATGATCTATTGTAATATCTTAGATATATTTATCAAGATTCTTCTTAAGACAACTCTTTATTGCATGTCTTTATTTGTACAGATCTTCTGTATTTGTACATACATGGCACTGCGAATGAATTGTTTAATATAGTGACACGTATGTAAGTGAAAAGGTAAATCAAGAATTGCTTCCCTATGCATAAGGTAATTGGTTAGTAGTGTTATACACCTTTGGAATTGGACAATGCAACTAGAAGCACAAGCCGACCTAGCATGGTGAAGATTAGGGTTGAAATTGACCTATTGAAACCACAACCTGATTCGATTTGGGTTGGAGTTAAAAATGATACATCTTATCTTCGGGGATTTACTCAAAAGTATGTATACGAGGACATTCCGAAATATTGTAGATTCTGCAAAAAACTTGGGCACTTGATGGTTGATTGTCGTGCCTTAGAAAGAAAAAAATAGCCAAAACAAAAGAGCATGAGAGGTAAACAATAGGCAGTAACAACAATGAAGTTGCACAAAAGGAGAACAAGTTGATAGGCAATAATGAAAAATTACAACAAGAGGAAAATGATGATTACAAGAAAGATTTTGACAATCAAGAAAATAACTAGAAAACCATTGTTGGTACTGATACTAAGGTTACTATGGGAACAAGGATGAAAAGTAAGAACCAAAATAGGAATTTACCTATGAAAAGAACTTATGTGACTCTCATAGCAATGCTACAAGCCAAGAAACCAAAAGAAGAGAGACGGGATAAACAAAACAGGGAAATAAGATAAATCACAAAAGACTCAAGGGCAAGATTCTGTTGCAACAGTACCAAATATCAATCAAGATAAGAATCAAGCAGAGGATACTAAAGAGAAAGGTATTGAAGTTGATGCTAACTTTCTGGGAAAAATGCAATAGAGGGGAAAATTACATTGATGTGGATTCTAACACTCTAAAACAAAATAACATTGGTGAAAATAGTGTTGAGGTTGATGATAACTTTCTGGAAAAAAGCAACATTGACAGATGCAATAACAATAGATCCTACAGCATCGAGATGATACAAGAATCTAGTAATATCGAAAGCAAGGCTAAATAGAGGAAGGATTGCACCTCAACGAATCTTGAAGATATTCAAGCATACGAAGAAGAGTCATGTTCTCTTCCTTCTAAAATCAAGGCTCAACCTGGTCTTGACTTGGTACTGGACGTGAGCTGTCACGACCCGGCCATAAAGCCTAGGAGTGACTGGTGAATGGAAACTCGAGGGTTCACAAACAAGTCTCAATGTATCCATATTCACATCATCGGTTCAGAAGAGTAATTGAAAAGTGAAAATATAATTTTTAAGGGACGGGAGAATAGGACTCACACTATGGGGATGTCATAGGGAATGGGAGGAACATATATTCACAAAGCACGTAGCACATAATACCAAGGGACGGGTAAGAATGACTCACTCTATGGGGGCAATCGAGTTTTAGGATCATTCACATCATATCATATAGGCATATTATAAAGCTCATAACCTAAACACATAATGATATTCAATAGGTAGCCACGCTATAACATTAACAATATTCAATACGTAGCCAAGCCATAACATAAACTCCAACCATAACACTTAGCATATAAACATAACGGAGTTTACAAGATGTTCAACATTGCCTCTAGTCATAATATAGGACGGGGGCCAAGACATACCCGGGGCTCACCCTCAAAGTAAATAAATTAAGTAAAACACTATAGGTGGAGGAATGGTGGTTTGTCCTCGGAAGATAGAACTCACCACAACAAGCAAAACTTGAGATCCGAGCTAGACATCGTACGGTGGATGAATGTACTCCTCGATCCCTACAGGGTGAGATCATGTAGGCAAAAGTATGCATTAGTACATCTGAATGTACTAAGTATGAGGGCATGCAATGCATATGACTCATCAACCTGTATTCAATGCTAGATGACAAGGGCACATAATATAGAAAGAAGTATATATCCAAAAAAGAGTAGTATAGCAATATGTCATGAAATTCATGATGCATGAAATGCAATAATGCTCATATATAGTGGGGATGTGACCTCAACCGACATGAGTAAGACCAATCGAGCTGTTACTTGGAATCCTGATGAAATCCCTCACCAGTAAAGAGGTGGTCTACTTGCTAAGGGTAAACCATACTTCACCTTACGGGCAACCCCATTTCGTTTCACCTTACGAACAATCCTATTTCGTGTAAAGTAACCTTTCTTATGGCAACCCCATTTTGGATAGAATTTTCATATATATATATATATATATTCCTATGATTGACTCATAGTTCAAGGAAAGGGATAAGACCCCCAATCCATCGGTGCTAAGTCAAAACATCCCACATGAATACTTATAAATATACATGCTTTCAAAAGAGATAATAGTTCCTTGAAATCATTTCAATGTACATTTAGATTCAAAAGCCAAACATATTTCTCGTACATATATAATTAAGCTCAAAAATCAAATCATAGTTCATGATAATGTTACTCATGCATAGGAATAGCTTATCTACATATACGAGGTGGTACAAGCACCCAAAATACTCAAAGAGCCATAATCATTCACATTTATATTCTTGTCATAACCATCATCTTATCAAAATCATATACATAAACATAACTGGGCTTAACCCACTTCATAATTTTCATAAAAAATTTGATGTTCATGTATGCATATGCCATGAATGAGGTGAATTTAGCATGGGTAATAGAGATTCAAACTTAAATTCAACAATACATTATGAAATTCAAGTAAAAGCATAAGTAAAATTCACATTTAAATAATAACATAGATTACCCAAGCACAAATCAAGCTTTAAAGGGGACATCAATTTCATAACTTCATACGTCAATGCATTTCATCATATTAGGGTTTAATTCACTTTAAAATAAACAAATAAATTAAACATAGCACATACATAAATTGAAATTAATAAGCAATAATATTGAAAATTCATATTTAAAGTGGGCAAAATTTCATGAAATTTAAGTAAAAAGAGTTTGGGTCTTCTTGGTTGAAAGAGACCAAGAGTCAAACCCACATACTTTAGCTAATGAAGTAGATTCAAGAAGAAATTTGAAGAAGAATGAGTCTTCCCTTGATCCCTAAGCTTAAGACCCACAAGAGTTATTTGAAGGAGATTGGAGAGAATTTTCAAATGTGAGGAATGAATTTGAATAGGAGGAATAAAGTTTAGGTCATTAGGAAGTCTTTAGGTAGCATAAGAAGTCCAAAATACCTTTAGAATAAATCATATTTATGAAAACGCCATTAATGAAACGAGTTGAAAAAAAAATATTTTCATCTCAAGGAAGGGTATACAGTCCGTGAGGCACTACAAGGATCGTGTACTTGCTCGTAATCTGTTTCACAATCCGTAAAACGAATTTTGTGGTCCACTTCCGACAGTTTTCTTGAGGGGTAATTCTATTTTTTCCTACCCTTTTTAATTAAAACTCACGACGTTTTGAACTTGTTTTAGACCCCTTATCAGTACCCTAAGGGTATTACTCTTCAAAAACATTTAGAAATTCTAGAGAGCATTGAGGAAGGAGAAAAAGCTAGGGTTCCAAGCACGTGAGTGGAGATTCTCTGAGAATTGACTGCTCTTTGAAATTTCCAGGTATGCAAGGCTTCTTAAAGTGTTGAACTACATTCTCTCACATGATTTTTTTACCTACTTGAGTCGAAATTGAGAATAAGAGTTGAGATTTGAAAAATATTACCATCTTAATACCAAATTTAATGTATTTATTATGAATTCTTATGATGATGTATGAGGTACTTGTTGCTTTGCACAACTACTGATATGAAATTGAGATATAATTCTATACTTGATAGCACAAACCCTAAACTACATGACTTTTATGAAATTCTGTACATGGATTGAGTTGAGGTTTAAGTTTGACTACCTGAGTTGAGTAACTTGAGCACAATTGAGCATAACGAGTATGTTGCTTTTTAATTGCATATACATTTATGCATTTTGTTTGCATTTTATGATGAGTCCAATTGAGTGGGTCCAAATAACCATTTGACTCCAAATTGAGTCTAATTGATTTCCTTGATTGACTAAGTTGATAAGAAACTAAGATGAGCTGAGTTAAGATAACTCAAAGAGGTTGAGATTTTGAGTTGATTGATTGAGTATTATTGAGGTTTAAGTTAATTGATGAGTTAAGCATGTTTTAATATTGGGAGGAGTATCGACCACCGACCTAAGAGCAAGTAAATAACTACTCTAATCCACAGAACTATGTTGCCAGCATAGAATAGTCATGCAACACGTTCTGGCAATTCTTGTCAGAAAAGATAGAATTTATTATGGATCCATGAGAGAGTTGATTATCCTTTACCTTGGCAAGTTTAAGACGGGTATGGCAACGACGTCACCTTCATTGTGCATCACCAAACTAAAGGTGATGGGATTGGATGTCTGTTAACAGAAACTCCTAAGAAAACACTTATTGAGCATAACATTTTTAAATTGAGTTTAATATCACTGAGTCTATTTTTAAAAGCATAGCATGATTTATTTTAAACTTACATTTCAATTGAGTTGAGTTGTGAGTTGCTTGAGTTGAGCTTTACTTTCTAGGACCATTTTACATACCAATATATTTCATATTCTGATGTCCATTTGGACCTGCATCGTTTCATGATGCAGATACAGGTGATAGAGGACTTTAGCGAGCGCATCGTTGAGGTCCAGTTTAGTGCATTCCCAGGGTTGGTGAGTCCTCCCTGCTTTCTGAATGAGCCCTTTTATTTTTTATTTTCGATTGAGTGTCTTATTTCTTTGATTGGGGTATCCATGGCCTATCATGGTACCATTCTATATTGTTGATTAGAGGCTTCTTAGACATTGAGTAGGGGATTTGTTGAGTATTGTTTCATTCCAATCTTATTCATTGGAGACTGTGTTTCAATAGAGTTATATTTATTCATATGATGTCTTTTTATTTGAGCATTTTTCTTCTGTTGTTGAGTTGATGTGACGATGAGGCCGGGTGGTTCTCTTGGGGAATCAGCAGTGGATTTTCAAATGTCAGCCACGCCAAGGGTACACTCTCAGGGTGTGACACGATTTCATATTCAAGATTAAGTCGAGCAGCCCTCTTATTATGGATGGAGCAATATTTATCACTTTATCATAGTACTGGTAGTAAAATACTTCTAAGGCAATTTTATACTCAAAACATAAGTCAAAAAACTTTGATTAAGGATGGAACAATATTTACCACTCCATTATAATATTGGTGACATAATTTTCTCTAGTAAGAAGATTTTATACTCAAGTTCAAGTTTTGTCTAATTAAGAGTAAAACTACACTCCCTCCATCCCATATTAGATGGACATCTTACTAAATATATTTGTTCCATATTACTTGACCACTTATAAATGAGGATATAAGTAATCGAATTTTTCTCATTTTACCCCACAATTAATATGGCATTTGAAAGTGTACACAAATTTTGAAAATGCAATTTCTTCAAGAGGCTAATTAATGCGAATAAAGAACAAATTAGTAAAATTAATTAATCTATTAATAATTTTTAATAGTCATGTAAAATAAAAAGTGTCCATCTAATATAGAACAGAGATAATACTTCTCATTCTATCACAATTTACTGGCTATATGCCTAAAATTCCACGTACTCCCTCGAATTTGAAAGCAAAGGTCTGTTTGAGCACCAAGTCTAGTCATTTATAGAAAAGTATATTCAATCTCCAAATTTAATTTTAAAAAAAGTATAAAATGAAAAGTATATTCATTTGTCAAATGTTTATCTAGCAAAAGCAAGTTCATACCAAGTAGTCAAACTCAAAATCTTCATTTAAAGTATATTTATTTGACTTATCGGTTATCAATTTGTATAGATAGTAAATCATTATAGAATCGTTAAAATATCAATTCATCACTTATTGGTATATCAAGTATTGATCGTTATTGATTAGATTGTTGATTTAGCCATTAAGATTTCAGAAAAAAAAAAACATTGAAAAACACTTAGAACTAGGCAACAAACCAAATTAATCATGCACGAGTTTTGATAAATTGTATCTTGCTCAAAAATAAATATTAACATCTAGGAGAATAACGGTAAGCTTGAGATAGTACAAAATAAAAGTATAGAATCAAATTCTAAGTCAAGGATTTTATAATCGAACTATATAAATATAATTTATTTATATATTGATGGAACAATGCTGGTTGGTTCACAGTGTTTGGTTGCATTTAGAAATCCAAGCGGAGAAATTCATGCTTACACTTCCCCTGTTTCTAGCTACAACACTTTGAGTTGCAATGTTCCAAGAATCGCGGCGGAGTATTCAAACAATGAATTTATCATTTTTGCAACTTTGGAACTTCCTGCCGGAAGGACTAGCTTTAATCAGGCTTGGCAAAATGGGGGAGTTCCTGGTAATGCTTTGACAGCTCATGTTCAGTCCGGTGATAATATGAGGTTTTTTGGAAGTGTTGATTTTGCAAATGGATTAGCATAATGTTTCTAATTTAGCCTTAGCTAGTTGTGGCCAAGAAATCACTAGTTTCGCTTGCTGATCTGAGAATGCCCGACTTATAAATCTATCCGGTAAACTACTAGGGACGTCTCGTATCATATCTATATTATGTTGAAAACATGAACTTCCTGACTTGAAAAATTATTATAATATTGCTTAAGTTGGAGGCAAGGTGTAGTAGTGGTAAGAGAGCCACAAGCTTACTTAAGATGAGAGTAGGGGCATGGAACATAGGATCACTTACAGGGAAGTTCATAGAGCTAGTGAAGTGTCTTAAGAGGAGACAAATTAATATAGCATGTCTTCAGGAGACCAGATGGATAGGTACCAAAGCTTGAGACGTAGATGAGTTTGAACTATGGTATTCGAATGGCTCTAGGGATAGAAATGGAGTAGGTATCCTAGTAGATGAGGACCTTAGGGAGTACGTGGTTGAGGTCAGGAGGATTGATGATAGGATGATGCCTATTAAAATTGTGATTGGTAGTCATGTAGTGAATGGAGTTAATGCATATGCGCTTCAAGTGGGCCTAGATCAGGAAGTCAAAAAGTTTTCTTGGGAGGATTTGGATGAGGTTGTGAGGGATATTCTGGATACAAAAAAAATCTTCATTGGGGGAGATTTTAATGGGCATATCGGTGCAACTTCTAGCGGGAGATTTTAACGGGCATATCGGTGCAACTTTTATGGGAGATTTTTCAGTTTATATTTTCTTTTCATATTGTCTTCGAACAACCTTGGTTTACTTGTTATCATTTAAAGACTAGCGAAATTGTAGATACAATGACTGATTGCAGCCCATTCTATTATATTTAAATTTTCTGTTGAGTAAAGTAGTTAAGTCAAGTGATTTTCTTGGGATTAGAAATGATTCTGAGTGTTGGTCACATCCAGGATACAGACTCAGGGCATGCCATTGTCAAACATCTTTAAAAGTAAAATTGCTTAAAAATCAAAAGCACCTAAAATTAATCCATTCAAATACACTTGAATATACTAATACAAATCCAACAAACTGTAGATAGACTTTTACTCTAACAAAAAAAATGAACAGCAAGGAATAAATACACTTGATACATGGATACAAATGTTTAATCAATAGCAAATACAAACAATATATTTGATATAAAAATATAATAAGGAACATATATACTTGAATAAATTGATACAAATTTATAACGAGTGGTAGACACACTCAAATACATTATATATCATGAATAATAAAAAACATTTACACTTCAGTTGCTTCTCCAAGTACAGTTTTATTATGAATACACTGGAGAAACACTCAAATGTATTAATACAAATGTATAACAATGATATTATATTCAAACTGTTTCGAATTTTGGGAAAGACATTAAAACACCTTGCATATGTGTTAGACCCCGTAAATTAATTAGTCAAGTTAATCGTTGAATTGGGAAATAGTTATGGCGTAATTTAAATTGAGTAAGTTCGCGGGGTGAAATTGTTAATTGGAATGTATATTGTAAGTCGAAGTCGGAAGTCCTCAATCGGATTTAAAATAGAAAGT
>JAPFFP010005080.1:0-17729 GCA_026153255.1 Solanum medicagineum
AGGAATGAGAGGAAAAAATAAAAATGTCAAAAGTGAAAATATTTTTCAAAAATAAATTTTTAATTTTGTTTTATTTTGAAAAAATAAAAAATTAATTTTGTTTTGCGGGTGGAGGGGGAGGGGGTCGTGGTACGATGGGGTAAAAAGGATATTTAAGTTGGAATATAGTTTTGGAAAATGTTTGTTTTAGTTTTTGCAAGGGAGTCATTTTTCTTAAATTTGAGAAAAATGAGTTGATTTGAAACATATTTTCCAAAACATTTAAACCAACCAAGTGTGAAAGAATGAAAAATATTTTTCAAAGAGTATTTTTCTCCATGCCAAACACACCCTAAGTGACATGTGCATTCAATTTTTTTCTGTATGTAAAATCTATTGTTTTGTATGTTGCATATTTGTTACTCTCTCCATTTAAAAAGAGTGTTTTGGTTTGACTTAGCACAAAATTTAAGAAAATAAAGAAAATTTTTCAATTAGTACTCCTAAAATAAAGTTATGTCAAATGTGAAAAAATATTTCTTTCTTGTAAAGAATCCAGTCGGTTGATAACCCATAGCAGAAGGCATTCTATCCAATAAGGCTGATACTTCGGATCCTGCTTGGATGAAATGAAAGATTTTGTCAATAAATAGAAGTACGTCTTGCTCATTAAAATCTAAAAAATATTATGCCATAGTTAGGGCAGTCAAACCAACTCTCGTACGAGCTCCCAACGGTTCGTTCATCTGTCCGTTAATCTTGTGACTTTAAATATAATACATGAAAAATTGAAATCAAAGTTTTATTAAGAAAAAACAAGGAGTCATTCTTTTTCAAACAGACTAAAAGGGAAAAAAGATCGTTCGTTTGTAAATGGAGAGAGTAATTACTTTTCATTTTACACCGTTCTCTAAAGGGACGTTTGGTTTGAATACAATTTAGTATGAAATTAGTTATAATGAGATAAATTATGTTGGATTAGTTATGATGAAATAAGTTATACTAAAATTATTTCTTATTGAGTGTTTGGTTTGTTGTATTAAAAATAATATGCATTGCATAAATTTTAAGAACAATTTGCTTTTTTAACAAAAATACCTTTCACTTCATTTAGTTTTCTATATTTTTTTTGTAAGATTTAGTTATTCATTCCAAAAATAAAACTTTCATCTTATTTAGCACAAATATTTTTATGCGTGCATTTTCATGATGATACCATATGTATTTAAAAATAAACTTGCTTCTTATTTAGTTCATAAATAAAACTTCCGTTTTAAGTTTATTAAAGTAAAAAAAAAAGATTTATGAGAAATTAAAATATTTTAAAAAAATAAAATTAATAAACTTACATTTATTTAATGTACTTTTTAATAGAAAATGTAAAGAATTATCATTAAAAAAATAAGGAGTAAAGGTTATGAATGCTATTATATATGGCATTAAAAATAATGTAAATATATGCAAATGTGAAAAAAAAGTATAAAAAAGATATTTTTGCCATTTACCTATTTTATCTCAGGATTAGTATATCATCTAAGGGGATAGATAACTTATTCCGATACTAATTATTAATTTTATGATAAATTATTTTGAATTTGCTAACCGAACAACAAATTATGTGCCTCTATAATTTAATCCCATGTCTATTTCGTATCATCCTTAACTCCAAATGAACCCTAAATATCATGAATAATCAATATAATTTTACTAACTCACTCTTTATCAAATTGATGAATTCCTTTGAAGAAAGAAATCTTTTGAAACTCTATAAACTTGTTTAATAAGTATTAATTGTAGGGGTTAAATAAAAAAATTTCAAATAATTCTATTTTAATTTGGTTAATGACCAGTACTCCCTCCATTCACTTTATTTGACACATTTAAATTTGGGATCCTCATTTAAAAAATAGTGATTGACATGATTATTTTACTAGACTACTCCTATTGGTTGATACTCTCTCCATTTCAAATTAACTTTATTTTCTATGTTTTTTTTAATATTCAAATTGTTCAAAGTTTAAGATAAATATTTGAAACTTTTTTCGTATTTGTCCTTTCATTTATTGAAGTTTTATATTTTTTAAGAGATAAATTACACTACATATTTATTACTTCACAAAGGAATGAAAAGTATGATTTAAATTTTATTTTTGAATATTTTTCGTAATATAATTTTGTTGCCTCACAAATTAAGTTAAAATTGGACGAAGGGAGTACTATTTAATATTAGATCTTGAAAAATAATTTTAAAAAATAATTAATTAATATTACGAATAAAATATGACAAAAATTAGTTATCTGCTTTTGATATGTTATAATTGATAAATAAAAATACAAATCTATTAAAATAATAAATAAATAAAAATAAAGAGAACAAAAAATTTAAAATAACTATTTAATTTGTAGAAATAAGATGAACAACTAGTATATGGCGATAGTATAAAGCAATTATCAAAGTAGCAAATGCTTCATTTTTATTTTATTTTATTTTTTGATTTAGCGGGCAGTGTACTCTTACACCAGATGCCTAGATTCAACCTTTCATTTAAGTATCTTCTTTATTCTAGTGAAAAACAAGCCATTGAGCATTAAGCAACAACAATTAATACTTTATTCTTTTTTAAGTTTTCATGTTCACTAAAATATTTATTTTAAAATACTAATTAATTTACTTAATAAAGAGAGAATTATTTTTTTTTCAACTTTGTCCTTTAATATTAATTATTTTAAAATTAAGTATATAAAAAATTAAAATTAAAATTAATAAAGATGTATTAATCAAATTATAATTCTATTAATCTTTTTTAATAATTATGTAAATTTTATTATGACAACTAAAAAAAATGAGAAGTAGTATTATTATGTTTTTTAATGTTAGTAAATCAAGATTCTACTATATATGAGTCATTTCTGTTAAATCTTCATGTACAAGTCAAAAAGAGGAATTGAAAAGGAAATGACATTATTCTGTAACTGAATAAATATTCTTTTTTTTTTCTTTTTCTCCTTTCTCGTACCTTCCTTCCAAACCAAGTTTCTTATTGCCCTTTTTCTATACCCCAAAGGAAAAGAGATCAAGGAAAAAGAAAAAGCTCGACCGATATATAATTGTCAAAAGAAACACATGATAATAGGGGTACGCAAAATTCAACCAAAATAATATAAAGAAGTGCGGAAAATAACCTGATAGAATCTGAAAGTCATTGCACTAAAACTCTATTAATTTATACTATATTAAAAACATTAAAACCCGTAAAAAATATTGTTGAACTTTTTGGCGTTCATTAAAAATTTCGCTTTAAATAAAATCGTCATTTGTTATTTCTAAAATTATTTTTAAAAAACATAAAATTTCACATTACAAATTAAAAAGGGAAAGGAACAACCAGCACAATTCAAATTAAAATGGGAAATGAAACAAGAAGGAAAAGAAGAAACATTGTTATAAATATATTTGTATTATATGAATATCTATTATGTAGATTCTTTTGAATAAAAGTTAGAAATTCTACTTAGAGACCAAGTCAGTTTTTTCTCTATAAATAAAAGAATTTCCTTCATTGTAATAGAAATCTGAATATTCTTCAAGAGGAATAAGAAGTCTTCTCTCTTCTCTTCCCTACTTTCTTCTTCTTTTTACTTTATACTTTCAAAACAAGTTATCAGCATGAGGCTTTACCATCTTAAAGAGTGGAGGTTAAGTTTGAACTCTAAGATATTATTTATTTTCATTCTTTTTAATATGACTAATTTTATGAAACTTGTGTTTGTTGCTCTTCATAGTTTGACCAAGAACTACCCTTCATGATGAGTATTGGAGGCTTTGGGTCTTGGAAACACTATAATGCAACGACCCTCAGTTTAGGAGCCCAGAAGTGTAGAAAAAGTTGGACTGAAAATGACCTGGAGTTAGTCCACAAGGTCTATGTACGGTTTATAGGTGGGATTATGACCCATAGGTCAGTTCCTTAAACATGAACTTAAGTAAAGGAAAAATTTTTCTAAGTGTGGAGTAACCCACATAACCAATGACGGCTCGTGGAATGATTGACAATCCATAGAGAGGGTCATAGATGAGTATATCAGACATGATGAAAATTTGAAGCTTTTGAAAAGTGACCTACGATTAACAGGACGATCCGTCGACCATTATACAACCCGTATAATCCCTTCATAGATAAGGTCTAGTGAAAAAAATTGACTAAGTGTGAAAGAACTCTACGAGTCCAACCACAACTTGTAAGTCATTATACAGTCCATATACGATGGTTTCATGGTTTGGTTCAACAAAATAGATAATAAATTTTATGCATCAATTGGAACATGTAGGATGTCATCAAGATTGAATTTTTTTTTTCTGGATATAAAAACTGAACTCTTACCATTGTGAGAAATAGGAATTTTGGAACCATTACCTATAGTTACTTCCTGAGAACTATTTATTCTTTCAGCATGAGACCAGCAACGACAAAGCCCATTGACATGGTGAAAGTTGAGCCATCAACTCCAGACTCATACAGTTCTAAGTAATGTTCATTTCAGACCTCAGATAGTAGCAACAGAAACAATGGAGATAATATATTTTGGAAAGCATAATTTAATATTCTATCCACCATCTAATTTATCTTTTAGGGTATTACCTGAATGCGTAATAGACAAACAATAAAGGTGTCTAGTAGATAATTTTTGTATAGCCTATACTAAAAGAGACAACAAGTATTTCATAGCCGTAGTAAATGCACTATGTCAATATTTCACAGATAAAAGTAGAGAAATAAAGTTTAAATACTACGTAGTTATGCATGGAAAGACAAATGGCGTTTTTCAGACATGAATAAAAGTTGTACACTCTATACAAAGTGTCAAAGCTCCACTTTTCAAAGGTTTTAATGATATCAACGAAGCATTAGATTATTCTAGAGGAATATTAGGACCCAACTTTTATATTTCTCTAGCCCTTAGACATAATCCAGGACAGACTATCCAGTATAATATCCAAAAAAACACTGATAAAATTATTTTTTGTGACCATTGCTCTTCAATGACCGAGGCATTTAAAAGATTGAATTTAAAAAATGAAACACTGGTGTAAGAAAATGCTAGACTAATAGAAAAATTACAAATAATGGAGGAACGCCTACGAGCAGTCAAATTCGAGTTATATCAAACACTAATAAGCATGGATGATCGTAACAAAAATCCTCAGAGTTCTCCATCTCCAATAAAAATGGATGAGACGAGTGTTCATTCCCTAATAAATGCAAAAGATCCACTGTGTCGGATATGGACACAGCTAGTCTGGCTCAAACGATCGCCGGTAATGACTTATTAAATCCGTTAATGGGTGTGCATTCCCCAACGAATGCAAACATGTCCACTATGTTGATATGGACACAACTAGTCCGGCTCAATCGGTAGCTGGTAAAGACTCATCAAATCCGTTGATGGCTGACAATTTGCCAAAAAGTGTAACTAATGAGAAAAAAATTACGGATACTCCCTGCGACACTAAGAGGTGAGTCATCTAAGAAAAACACAAGTAAATCAAGACTGAAAAAGAAAGAAAAAAAGGAAAACTAGTAGAAAAAACTTTGGTAAATATTTGCAAAATACTAAACAGGATGTAACACCCGTGAAATTTACTGAAACGTCCCTAAAATTCATAATGCGCACAACACGTCTTCCAAAGCTCCAATGGGAAATCTGACACTAGAATTGCGATCAGAGCGGAAAATTGAGTAACAGGATGGTCTCGACCCGATTTAAACGCAACCGGGTCGAATTACGAAATGGCCCATTTTGGGCCAGAAACAGTAGCAAATCCGTGCCCACTCCATGACGCGCCAGGGAACGAAAATGCACTTATATTTTTTTATTTCGTTGATTTTTTCGATGGAAATTAGATTTTCAAAAAGTTTACAAAAATGAACTGGTGTGTGCCCCCTCCGCGACGCACACCAGTGTTCAGCTTTTATGTTATTTCTTTTAACTTCGGGAAGGGCATTTTTGTCCTTCCTAACATATTTTTAACTCTCAAAAGTTTATATTTGAGGCTTATTTCGTACTAAAGGGTTTCAAAACCCATTTTTTTCTAAGTTTCTACGAGAGTTTTGAGAGAGGAGAAGATCAGAGAGGTGAGGGTTTCCTTTGAGGCTTGAAACTCCTTGAAGATTTGTGCAACCTTCAAATTCTAGGTATGTAAAAGCTACCCAAAACACATAATCATTCTTCCATGTGCCCCAATATATAAATTAGATTGGTAGTTGATAGATGACAGGTTTGGGTTGAGATTTTTAAAGAATTTCTTGATATTTATTATTAATTCTTATATATTATGTTAAATTGACTATCATCACATTTTAAATTACTATTTACATATATTATTGACTGATTATATGTTCATTCTATACAATTTTTATTGTTAAGACAACAATGATAAATTTAAGGTGATGTCTAGAGCCTTGATTGTTTATGGATATATTGATTGTTGTGGTATGAGTCTTGAGATGAGTACTGTGATAGCTGAAGTAGATGAAGTTAGTATTCTTGAGGTTAATGAGAAGGAGATGCAGCTGAATGTAAGGATTTAAATTCCTGAATTTATAGAGTGATAGATGAGAGAAGGACCTTGCCTGAGAGGGGGGTTGGTTGTATCACAGTCTGACCTTGATAGATTTATGAGCTTATTGAGTTTTCTGGGAGGAGTATTAGCACTGAAACGGGTAAGAGTAAGTCTCACTCGCACTCATTAACTACGTAGCCAATGTAGGAGAGGATTGGACCGTGAGAGCGGATGTTTCCTTTTGTTCGGCAGAGGACTTGACAGACTTTTTTGGGATCCCTAACAAACTCATCCTTTACCCCGGCAAGGTACTGGACGGATGTGGCAATGACATCTCTTCATTGTATCACTACTGGCTCATAGGTGGTGATTGTTGGTTATAAAAACTTCCAGATGGGTTTCCTTGTTGATAGTACTCTGACGTTGATGTGATTTATGATGTCTTGACGGATAGTGAGGTGATAGAATTCTGTCCATTGCTCTGAGTAAGGATGAGTAATTGATGAGTTTGATGTTGCACTTTCATACATTGTTTACTTTAGCCCGTTTTAAATATAGTACATTCCACGTACTAACGCCCCTTTGGTGCATCATTTTATGATGTAGATTCTATAGACAGAGGACTTTACCAGCCCAATCGTTGAGATTCATGGATTTTGACAAAGACGTGGTGAGTCCTCCCTTGTTTCTGGGGACATCCTATCTTCTTTTCATTAATTCTAGATTATTTCATTAGACTGTGGTAACCATGACCTGTCATTATACCTTCTTAGATGATAGTTATAGAGGCTTCATAAACATAGATAGTTGATAGTGATGTCGGGATTGGCTATTTTCCCACTTCTTATTTTGATTGAATTGCTTATTTCATATTCCTAATGATAGTGATTGTGATAACCCACTGTTAGCTTATTATTTTCTTATATCTATAAGTTGATTGAACGAATGTCATGAGACTTGGTGGTTCGCTTGGGGGCTAGCAATAGTCTCCAAGTGCCAGTTACGTCTAGGGTACCCTCCGGGGCGTGACAAACTTGGTACTAGAGCCCAGAGTTCAAGAGTCCTAGGGAGCCTATGAAGTCGTGTCCAATAGAGTCCTTATTATTGGTGTGAAGAGCTCCACATCCATAATTTGGAGGCTATAGGACATTTAGGAATTGTTCCCCTTCTTTCTTCTTCTAAGTCCATACGATAGAGTCAAAGTCCATAACAGTTCTTTTCTAAAAATTGTGCTTTACACGTTTGCAGACCATGTCTTATAACCGCACCGTGGAATTGAAAGATACCATCAACACCGAGAAGCTTGAGCCTAGTACTCAAGCTGCGGTGCATAATCAATGGGTAGAAGAGGATAAGGAGAGTGAGAAGGAGGACGTTTGGGGTGAGGAGGGAAGTAAGGTCCCCCGTCTATAGAGACCTTGGAAGTATATTCTACCACCGGTGACAGCACCCCATGTCCAATAATAGATATAATCTGAGGTCGAGGGGAAATCAACCCTTCAAGATTCGAAATCCTTCCCGAGGAAGTGTGGCTCGAGGCCGTAAAGGAAAGCGACCATGTAGAAGGTGTGGCAAACTTCATTTGGGGCGGTATTGATTGGGCACCAATGACTGCTTCAAGTATGGACAAGAGGGTCACTTTCAAAGGGATTGTCCGAAGTGGGCTGACCAAGCCCAACCCACTAGATCTACACCATCAGTTAGAGGAAATTAGAGAGATGCTACTCTTAGCGAGTGAGGCTACAAACCAGTTATATGCCGCTATAGTTGTCCAGCTCATAGAAACACTCCGCGAGGTTGTGACAGGTATAAGCTGAATCCTTGTTTGATTTTGATGTTATGCATGATAGAAGAGTTTATGTTTCTAAGAATTTTAATGTTGCCAACTAAGAGTGAGATCTGAGGTCTTGGAAAAACCTTAAGTAGAGTTGTTACCCCTGAGCTAGAAAGATAATGAGTGAAGAGGAGGAGACTGGGTAAGGAGAGTGGTGAGTGATTGAGGCTTATAGATAGAGACATGTATCCATTAAATAACTAGTAAAGGGATGAGTTGATAGCTATAAACTTGATGAGAGAGTCGAAAGTATCCTATGATTGTCGTGTCATGATGAGATGAGGTATAGAGAGGGGGAGAGTTAGTGTCAAATGTGTTAGAGCATGCCCAAACTAGAAGGAAATGTATGCTGATGTGTTGTGGCATATATTCTATTGAAGGTGAAATGTAAATCTTGAATAGGGAAAAAGTGTTTTTAATCTGATAGAATAGATCTAAGTTAGGCTTATGATTGTATGAGAAAGTTCATGAGATTTATAGATTTATAGAGTTAGCCAGATAAGGAGGTATAGTGAGTGGGTGAGTGGTGCATGAGTTGTGAAGAGGAGATGTGTTGATTGAATACTTGCTAGGAGATTTTAGTGGGATAATGTTCCCTAAGCGTTTATCTAGTACTGGTAAGTGAGCATTAAAGAGGTGCGTGATAGAAGCACATGTTAGTACTAAACCCTAAGCTTGAATTTTGAGGAGTAGTGTGAAAGAGGAGATAGTATCATGAGAGTGATAGCCTTAATTGGAAATTTCTCTAAGAGACTTGCCATAGTGTATGGAGATGTAATTTCAAAGGAAAGTGAAACTATGAGAGGGTACAAGTGCCCCTTAGGTGAGATTATTGAAATGAGGATGACCCAATAGATAAGAAGGGACTTGAGATGTGTATCTATGATTGTGTAAGGACGTGGGAATCTCTAAGTCATGACTGCTATAAGAATCTAGACAATATCCTTGAGTTCAATGTGAAGTAAGCTGAGGTAGGCATTCGGTGTCATCCCGAGCAACTAAGTTGATTGGGGGTTTTATGGGTAGATGAGGAGTCTTCCATTATAGTCTAAGTACTATATAGATGGGCTTAGGAGATTGCAAGAGGCGCGAGAAGTGGTTAGGTACGCCATAAGAACAGTAAATATAGATAGATCCCCATAGAGGAAGGAAATGAGCTAAGAGTGATATTGCTGAAAAGAGTCTGAGTGGCTAGTTATATATATGTGACTATAGCATAACATGAGGGTTTAAGATATTCTTGTGGATTGTGATTCCCTGACGGAGTGGAAGTATATGCGTACAACCTAGTGGGGGAATTGATTCGCAAACTTATAGAGAGGACCTTGAGAGCTAAGGGGGAGATGACGAAGTGGTAGACCGAAGTAGATCTTAAGTTTGATAGAGATGAGTTGATTGAGATGAGACATCAGTTTTGTCATGTCCTACGTTCCTTATTCTTCCATTGAGGTGATACTCTCACATTGGGTATGCGATTGCCACGCTTGTGGCCTAGTCTCATATACCACTTATTGATTGTTAGTCAAGTTAGAAGGATGAAACACGATGAAGTCATTCATTAATTTTGATCTTACTCCACGGATCTAAGTGCTTCTACTCTTTACGTTTAATGGAAGGCGACTCGAGTTTCATATTACGCATAGTTTTGTGAACTCCATATGAGTCTTGATAGATGAGAGAGATTTTACTTCTGTATGAATTTCCTCATATAAGATTTCTTGATTGAATCGTGCCAATGATCCTTCATTCCTAGCTCTTTGAGTAATCCAGCTTTCCAATCCTGATAAGGTTATTGTTTAGACGAGTTATGGGTGATGGGAGAGGATGAGTGCTTCTGAATTATAATGAAGGAGTTGAGTTCCTATTCTTGAGTTGATGTTCCCTTTTAAGCCTCTGCGTACTTAAGTATGCAAGTCCTTATTAGTATTCGTGCCTAATGATGATGTTGGAGATAAAGTTTAAACTCTAGATATTGTGTTCTAAGTCTATTCTTGAGAATGAGTATTCGAGTATCTAAGTTCTTGATTTTATTCATGCTGACCTTGGCGGAGAGGTAGTGATTCGAGGTTTCACCGAAGAAGGAGAGAGATGATATCCAATGAACGTGTATAAATAGGTAAAAAGTATGTTGGTGTGACTTCAAGTAAGAACTCATTGAATGGTGGAGGTAGAAGTGCTAAATAGGCATGTAAATTCTAAGATATAGTTGAAGTGGTTAGAGTGATGGGCTTGAATTCGAGATTATTGTCATGCAAATACTAATGATAGACTAGTGAAGACTTCGTAATAAGGGTTGAGGAAGGGTAGTAAGGTAGTGAAGAGGACTAGTGAGTTTTAATGGAAGTCCCTATGAAGGTCTAGACCTGAGTGGTGAAGATTAGCTTTGTAGGATAATCATCTTGTGAATAACACCTTGAGGCTTAGAAGCAGGCTTGAATGGGTGAAAAGGACGTGGACAAATGGAAATTGGAGTAAGCACTATAAGCTTAGGATTGACAGGGTAGAAAGCTATGAAAAAGGGAGTACAATTGAGATGAAATGTTGAGCCTGAGAGTTGAACGTAGAGTTTTATGTATAGATGGTCCCACTCTCCATTAGAGTTGATGACTCTCTTCTTGAGTTCGAAGGAATGGTTATCGAAGTGTTTAAGTGCTTCGAATTGATTGGGTTCGTCGTTCCATTCGTGCTTGATGGTGAAAATCCTAAAAGAGTATCTTTACTCTTGATTTGAATCGATTTGACTATTCGAAGTGACTTGTGATTCAGATTGATTGATGGAGTATTGAAATGGGTCTTGATTGTTATTTGTTCCTGATGATAAGAATGTTGGAGGAAACTTTTTTACCTTTAACTAAATCGATTGTCCTTTCTTGAGTCGCTTGCCTATCTTTGAGTCCGAGTAGAGTTGATTGTTGAATGAGATAAAATTGAGAGATCGATAGATAGATGAGAATGTTGAGATGAGTTTTGAGTCTATTCGTGCCGAATGATGATGATGTTGAAGGTAAAGGTTTTTATCCTTAACATTATTGAATGTCTCCTTTCATTGGGTTGATGCCGTTATCTTATTCTATACCCGAGTCTAAGACAAAGATAGATAGGTGATGGATAGTTGAGAGTTCGAGTGTTCCCGAGTAAGGAATGAGGGGAGTTCTGGGGTTATTCATGTTTCTATTCGACCTTTACTCATCATTCAACGACGAATGATCCCAAGGGGGAGATGATGTAACACCCCATGAAATTTACCAAAATGCCCCTAAAATTAATCGTGCGCACAACGCGTTTTCTAAAGCACCGATGGGAAATCTAAGACTGGATTTGCAATCAACGCAGAAAATAGAGTCTGAAAATGGTCTCGACCTGATTTAAATGCAACCGGGCCGAATTACGAAATGACCCATTTTGGGCCAGAAATAGTAGCAAACTCCGCGACGCGCCAGGGCCGCGGAACTACACTTATTTTTTTTTAATTTCATTGATTTTTTCGACGAGAATTGATTTTCTGAAAAGTTTACAAAAAGAACTGGTGCGCGTCCCCTCCACGATGCGCATCAGTGTCCAGTTTTTATGTTTTTTCTTTTAATTTTAGGAGGGGAATTTTTGTCCTTCCTAACATATTTTTAAGTCCCAAAAGCAATATATTTGAGGCTTATTTCATACAAAAGGGTTTCAAAACCCATTTTTTCTAAGTTTCTACAAGAGAACAGAGAGGTGAGGGTTTCCTTTGAGGCTTCAAATTCCTTTAAGATTTGTGCAACCTACTAATTCCAAGAATGTAAAGGCTACCCAAAACACGGAATCATTCTTCCATGTGCCCTAATGTATAAATTAGATTGGTAGTTGATAGATGATAAGTTATGGGTTGAGGATTTTAAAGAATTTCTTGATATTTATTTTTAATTCTTATATATTATGTTAAATTGACTATCATCACATTTTAAATTACTGTTTACATATATTATTGACTGATTATATGTTCATTCTATACAATTTTTATTGTTAAGACAACAATAATAAACTTAAGGTGATGTCTAGAGCCTTGATTGTTTATGGATGTGTTGATTGTTGTGGTATGAGTCTTGAGATGAGTACCGTAATAGCTGAAGTAGATGAAGTTAGTATTCTTGAGGTTAATGAGAAGGAGATAGAGCTGAATGTAAGGATTTAAATTCCTGAATTGATAGAATGATAGATGAGAGAAGGACCCTGTCTGAGAGGGGGGTTGGCTGTATCACTGTCTTACCTTGATAGTTTTATGAGCTTATTGAGTTTTCTGGGAGGAGTATTAGCACTGAAATGGGTAAGAGTGAGTCCCACTCGCACTAATTAACTATGTGGCTAGCTTAGGAGAGAATTGAACCGTGAGAGCGGATGTTTTCTTTTGTCTCGCAGAGGACTGCTAGCATAGGATAGGATTGGACCGTGAGAGCAGGTGTTTTCTTTTGCCCCGCAGACGACTTGATAGACTTCTTTGGGATTCCCGACAGACTCGTCCTTTACCCCGGCAAGGTACTGGATGGATATGACAATGACATCCCTTCGTTGTATCACTACTAGCTCATAGGTGGTGATTATCGATTATAGAAACTCCCAGGTAGGTTTCCTTGTTGATAGTACTCTGATGTTGATGTGATCGTATGATCTCCTGATAGATAGTGGGGTGATACAATTCATGTCCCTTACTCTGAGTGAGGATGAGTGATTGATGAGTTGATGTTACACTTTCATATATTGTTTACTTTAGCTCGTTTTACATACAGTACATTCCACGTACTAACGCATCTTTGGTGCTGCATCGTTTTATAATGCAGATTCTATAGACAAAGGACTTCAGCAACCCAATCATTGAGGTTCACGGATTTTGAAGAGACTTGGTGAGTTTTCCCTTGTTTTCAGGGGACATGCTATTTTCTTCTCATTTATTCTAGATTATTTCATTAGACTGTGGTAGTCATGGTCTGTCATGGTACCTTCTTAGGTGATAGTTATAGAGGCTTCATGGATATATATAGTTGATAGTGATATCGAGATAGACTATTTTCCCACTTCTTATTTCTATTGAATTGCTTATTTCATATTCTTTATGATAGTGATTGTGATAGCCCACTGTTAGCTTATTATTTTCTTATATCTTTCGCTTATGAGTTGATTGAACGAATGCCATGAGATTAGGTGGTTCTCTTGGAGACTAGAATAGTCTCTGAGTGCCAGTTACATCTAGGGTATCCTCTCGGGACGTGACACAGGAACTTCAAGACAAGTATGAAGACGTGAAAGACGAAGGAACGCAGTATGACTCAGATGATGCGGTTCATGATGGAATGGATGATGATTTGGGAATGAGCTTCGATTCGATCGCACTGCACAATCTAGACACATGAGCAAATATTTCAAAAAATGACAAAATAAGAGGACAACCAAATAGATGCGAAAGGACAAGAAATAGTTGCAGATAAGGAATATTATGGCAGACACGGAATATTTGGACAACTAAGACAAAAGGTCAAAATCACCATGTGAAGTGTAGAGAATGAGGTAATATTATAAGGAGACATGGGTCGTTGCATGTGTACGACTATAGGTGGAAATGGGCGGTTGCATGCCTCAAGTTTCAAGGCCATTAATATCCAAGGTCTTGAAGTCCAAAAGTTCCTATAAATAGATGATCAAATGCTGAAGAAGAAGGCATGAAAAAAAATAGCAAGGCATAAGAACTCCTCTCTCTTAGCAACATATTCCCCTTCCTTTTCATCTACCTTTATGTATCCAACCCTTTTTCAACAAAAAAATCCTCCTAGCTAAATAAAATATGTTATTGTAAATTAGTGTGCTTAGCAATTTCAGAAGCTTGTAGGAGTCCGTCGGGATTCCTGAAAGGGAAACCTCTCTCAGTCTAAGTCATGTAAGCTCGTACATTTTACTTTCTGTTTTCTCCCCCAAAAATATATGGTCGTATGTACATTATGTTTGAATTTATGTTATCATGTTTAGTATGTTATCTTATGTTCAAGTTATGAAGTATCATGTATATTATGTTCAAATTATGTTTGACAATTTGCATGTAATCTAACACTTAGTAGATGGTTAGCCTCTTAACTGCTTAATAATAACGATGGATTAACCTATAAATCCTAGGATTCTAAGGCTTTAAAGTCCAAAAAACTTACAAGGATAGATTAATTATCATATCCAAGGTGGGGTTAAAGAAGAAATTATTAAGTATACAGGGTTAAAAGGAAGAGATGAACAGGGTAGATTATTAAAAAGAAAAAGAGAATGGGAGAAATCAGAAAAATGTATGAATATTTTGGTCTAAGATGTACATGAGAGAGGGAGTACCGAGTAGGACTAGTTAAAATTTTTGACAACAAACAATATATTTTATAATTTTTAATTAATTTTCTCGTTATTTTAGTAAATTTTCTATTATTTTTGTGTTACAGTCTCCACTTGTCATTAGGCTATGTTTAGACTTGTAATCTTTATCTTTAGACTTTGTTTATTTATACTTCTCGTGTAATTTCATTAGAATATGTTTAGACTTGTAATCTTTATCTTTAGACTCTATTTATTTATACCTCTCGTATCATTTTCTAAATATTTTCTTTTCTTGGATTCTGTTGATTAACTCATTTTTATCTGGTAGTTTATATGCATCTGTTCTGGTATTATCATTAAGTCTTTTATAATTTATTACCATTCTTGCCTTTCCCCTTATTATTTTACTATGGTTCCGCACCATAAAGGCTACGGACCTATGTTTTGACGTAGATCTTCGTATTACCCCTACATTTAATAATTCTTTAATTATTATGACAAAGTCTTCCATATCCTAATTAGTAGCCTCTATTGCGGCTATTTTTATTATATATTCTGGGATTATAATCTCTAATTTACATACTACTTTATTCGTCTCCAAATGTTTTAGTGGGTTTTCACCTATTATCTCAATTTCATCTAATATTTTGACTATCTCGTGTAAGTCTTTTGGACCTTTCATAGCTCCTATTTTGGCTATTCCTGTTTTAAAATTGTAAAATTCTGTATCTATATCAATCAAAGTATAGTCTTTATTTAGTATATCATAGTCTTCTACTTCGTATATTTCATCTTGTTTCTTACAACATTTTTGAACATCTCTTCATTCATTGCAACAAGACTGTAGGTGTTCTGGACCTAGTGTGTTGGAGGATGTTATCTCTTTTATATATCTTCCTTTTGTATGTATTGTTGTTGTTTGTAATGGCATGTAAGTAGTATTTTTAAAGAATACTACTCTATTCCTTTGTAATCAAACAACTACCATTGTTATGTAACATGAAATGTAGTCCTAAAACAAAATCTACATTTATATTTAAATCCCTTACCCAGATTCTATCTACTTTGTAAATTAATTTGAAAAATTCATTGCATGTATTTATGAAACTAATCTAGGCTTTATCTATATAGTATTGATATATGTTATGAGTTCCATCCATTTGCATTACTGCAATCAGTTTATCCAAGATCTTTATTAGATTTGGTGGTATTATCTTTTTGTTTATTATGCACCTGGTACATCCCGTGTCCACTAATGCTAGAGTTTCTATCTCTACATCTCCTATCTTGAGCCTTGCTAGTATTTTTACTGTAGTAAATTTTTTATCTTCATTACATAGTAGAGCTTCACAAGTCTCTATGTTCATTAACTCTCTTTCTTGTGGAGGTTCTGGCTGCCAATCTTCGTCTACCTTTTCTTTTCCCTTTTCTGGGGCTCTTATCCTTTATTCTAGCTCATTTACTCTAGTTTCTAATGTCATTTGTTGACATCCCGAAGGCGCAACGTTGTGGCGAATCGATAAAAATGATAAAAGTAAAAGAGTTTAAATAATAGAAACAATAATTTAATTTTAGGAGTTGCCACCAAATTTTAAGGATAATTAGGAAACCAATTGATTATTTACAAGATAGTCTTTGAACCCAAGATTCCAGGTAAGGGTTGAAGTTATTTCGAAGGGAAGGTATTAGCACACTTCAGAATCCACAACTGTGGGTCCCGACTGAACTCATTTTTATTTCAAATTGAGGAGGAAATATACAATATAACACAAGTATGATAATCATGAAATAAATAACATTATTAAATAATGATAGCAACCTAATTATGTCAATCAATAAAGTAGAAGAAACATATTTATGACAATCAATAAAGCAAAAGAAACAATAATTATATCAATCAATAAAGCGAAAGAAACAATAATTATGATAAAGAACAAATCAATAAAGTAAAGAAATAACAATAATGATAAAGTCAATCAACAAATTAAAGCAATAACAATTATGATAAAGCCACATAACAACAACAAAATTTTCTACGTCAGTAGTTAAAATACTATGTACATGAATTTAAATTAAAATTTTAAATTTTTTACATGTAAAAAAAATGTGAAATTAAACTAACATTTTTCGTCCTTTTGAATGGGGAGGCCTCGAAATCCGACGGATAGATTTTTCCTCGGCCAAGTTAAACAAGTTATGAACTTAATTAATCTTTGAATTTTAAAATACAATAAAAATTAGTTTAAACTAAATTTCTCCGTCTTTTTGAATGGGGAGGCTTCGAAATCCGACGGATAGATTCGTCATCAGCCAATTTGACAAATAATATACATATGAATTTAAACTAATACATTCGAATTTTAACAATATAACAAATATCAACCTAAACTAAAACTTTCCGTCTTTCTGAATGGGCAGGCCTCGAAATCCGACGAATAGATCCTGCATCGGCGAGATTTAGGCAAATAATATAAAGCATAAAATTATATAATTCAGAATAAATGCAATATCTTGTAAATAATAATTGAATAATAACAACCAAAACAACATCACATATTGCTGGAAACATTTTGAGAAAACATGTGGAATTAACTTCATAAATTAAAGTAACTAAATACGGACAACACATGATAATAATATATTAAAGTGAAAAAAAACAGAGATCTAAAGCCTATTAAAAAAAAATCTAGAAATGAAGCAATATTAAATAATGAACTCCTATTTACAAACCATTAGAACACAAACAAATAAATATGGGAACTTCGTTGGAATCTCAATTTATCTTTGTCTAGATCTAGAAATAATACTAATAAACAACTAATAACAAAATAAAAAATCGACGACAGTAAATATACAACCTAAACAGAGATCCAATACTAAGAAAATAATAAAAATATGGGAAGAATAGACTTACAGTTTGTTATTTACTATTGCTAAAATCCAATGGAGTTTTGGCACGTGTTAGACCCCGTAAATTAATTAAGTCGAAGTAAGTTCACGATGCTTAAGTGCAGTCGGAGGATACATTTAAGTTGA
>JAPFFP010005091.1:0-17728 GCA_026153255.1 Solanum medicagineum
TATTATTACTGTTTATCTATTTTAAGGCATGCTAAAGGTACAAACCCCATGTGATAAGTATAGTAAGCATATAGTACTGGTTGGTTCTCCCGGGCCTTATCGGCAACGGGTGCCAGTCCACCCTAACGGGACATGGGGTGCGACAGGGGTGCCACTTTGTCTTTTGTAACTCCCTATATGGCTAGTAGATTTGGGATCCTTTCAGAGTGTTTGCCTGAACCCTTTTCTGTTTCCACTCCCACAGATGAGTCTATCTTAGCTGAGAGGGTTTACAAGGACTATGTAGTATCTCTCTATCATAGAGATATCTTGGCTGACTTAGTAGAATTGGAGATGGTTGAGTTTGATGTGATCTTTGGCATGGACTAACTTCATGCCTATTATGCCTCCATTGATTGTAGGACATGGATTGTTAAGTTTCAATTCCCTAATGAATTTGTCTTAGAATGGAAAGGGAGTTCTATTGCACATAAGGGCAAGTGTATATCCTATCTTAGAGCCAGAATTCTATTCTCTAAAGGTTGTATTTACCACCTCGTGTGAGTTACGTCTGATGATGTTGAGTTCCCCACTCTAGAGTCGGTACCGATTATAAATGAGTTCCCTGAAGTCCTCAGGATCTGCCTGCTGTTCCTCCTGATAGGGAGATTGACTTTGGGATTGATGTTCTCCTCGATACCCAACCTATCTCAATTCCACTTTATAGGATGGCCCCCACTGAATTGAAAGAATTGAAAGACCAATTGAAAGACTTGCTAGAGAAAGGTTTCATAAGGCCTAGTATTTCTCCTTAGGGTGCTCCTGTCCTATTCGTGCGTAAGAAAGATGGATCTCTCAGAATATGTATAGATAACTGGTAACTAAACAAGGTCAGAATAAAGAATAAGTATCCTCTCCCCAGGATAGATGATCTATTTGTCCAACTTCAGGGTGCCTCTTGTTTCTCCATGATAGACCTCAGATTGGGTTACTATCGGTTGAAGGTGATGGATGTGATATTCCAAAGACAGCCTTTAGGACAAGGTATAGCCATTTTGAATGCTTAGTCATGTCCTTTGGGTTTGACTAACGCACCTGCAGCATTCATGGACTTGATGAACAAAGTATTCAGACTATATCTTGATATGTTCGTGACTGTATTTATTGATGATATCTTGGTATATTCTAAGGATGAAGAGCAGCATGCTAATCATCTTAGAGTGGTTTTGCAAACTCTCAAAGACCATGAATTATATGCAAAGTTTTCGAAGTGTGAGTTTTGGCTCAAGTCCATGGCCTTCCTAGGTCATGTTGTCTCGGGCGATAGTATTCGAGTGGATGCTCAGAAGAGTGAAGCAGTTAAGAACTAGCCTAGACCTAACTCTCCCACTGATATACGGAGTTTCTTGGGGTTGGCGAGCTACTACCACAGATTTGTTGAGGGGTTTTCTTCCTTGTCTGCACCATTGATCAAGCTAACTTAGAAGAAGGTCAAGTTTTAGTGATCCGACAAATGTTAGAAGAGTTTTTAAGAGTTGAAGACCAGATTGACTACAACACTTGTTTTGACATTGCCCAATAGGACGAAAGACTTTGTGATATATTGTGATGCATCCAGAGTTGGACTGGGTTGTGTGCTGATGCAGAGAGAGAAGGTGATAGCCTATGCTCCCAGACAACTTAAGATTTATTAGAAGAACTATCCCACTCATGATCTTGAGTTGGCGACAGTAATGTTCGCATTTAAGATCTGGCGTCACTACTTGTATGGAGTGCATATAGATGTGTTTACTAACCATAAGAGCTTGCAATATGTCTTCAGTTAGAAAGAACTCAACCTGCGACAAAAGAGATGGCTGGAGTTGCTCAAGGATTATGACATGACCATTCTCTATCACCCAGGTAAGGCTAATATTGTTGCTGATGCTCTCAGCAAGTTGTCTATGGGTAGCACTGCCTATGTGGAGGAAGGGAAGAAAGAGCTGGCTAAGGAAGTGCACAGGTTGGCCTGTTTGGGAGTACAACTTAAGGAGAATATGAAGGTGGGGTCAATGTTCAAAATGGGTCTAATTCATCCTTAGTGTCTGAGGTGAAGGAAAAGCAAGACCAAGACCTTGTCTTGTTCCAATTTAAAGAAGCGGTTCACAAGCAAAAGGTGATGGTTTGCTCCGAAGGGGGAGATGGGGTGTTGAGATACCATGGTAGATTGTGTGTGCTCGATGTTGATGGTCTTTGGGAAAGAATCATGGCCGAAGCTCATAGCTCCGGATATTCTATCCATCCTGCTTCCACCAAGATGTACCATAACTTGAGAGAAGTCTATTGGTGGAATGGAATGAAGAAGGACATTGTTGAATTTGTCTCTAGGTATTCCGATTGCCAACAGGTCAAGGTTAAGCATCAAAGGCCTTGCGGGTTGGCTCAGAACTTTGAAATTTTAGAGTGGAAAAAAGAGATGATCAATATGGATTTCATTACCGGTTTACCACGATCTTGAAAGCAACATGACTCGATATGCATGATCATAGATAGGATGACAAAGTCAGCTCACTTCTTGGCAGTCAAGACCACTAACACTGCAGAGGAGTATGCTAAGTTATACATTCATGAGATTGTGAGGTTGCATAGAGTTACCTTGCCTGTCATCTCGGACAGAGGAGCTCAATTCACCTCCCAATTTTGGAGATCTTTTCAGAAAGGATTGGGTACAAAGGTAAATCTGAGTACCACCTTCCACCCTCAGACAGATGGTCAGGCAGAGTGCACCGTTCAAACTTTGGAGGATATGTTAAGGGCATGCGTTCTCGACTTTAAGGGAAATTAGGACAACCACTTGCTATTGATCGAATTTGATTACAACAATAGTTATCATGCAAGTTTCCAGATGGCTCCTTATAAAGTTTTGTATAGGAGGAGATGTAGATCACCAATTGGGTGGTTTGAGGTGGATGAAGCTAAATTTATTGGACCTGATCTTGTCCACCAGTCCATGGAGAAGGTGAAGGTTATTAGAGAGAGGTTGAAGACCGCACGAAGTCACCAAAAGTCCTACACTGATGTGAGAAGAAGGGACTTGGAATTTGAGGTAGATGATTGGGTGTACTTGAAGGTGTCACCTATGAAGGGCGTCATGAGGTTCGGGAAGAAAGAAAAGTTAAGTCCACGCTACATCGGACCCTATCAAATTGTGAGGAGGATTGAGAAGGTCACTTATGGTTAGACTTGTCTTCCGAGTTAGACGAAATTCATCTAGTATTCCACGTTTCGATGCTGAAAAGTGTTTGAGAGATACTGCTTTGGCAATCTCTATTGAGAGTACTGGGGTAAAAGATAATCTGTCCTATGAGGAGATTCAGTTCAAATCCTGGACCGTCAAGTTTTTAAGCTGAGGAATAAGGAGATAGCCTCCGTCAAAGTTCTATAGAGGAATCAATTTGTGTAAGATGCTACATGGGAAGCTGAAGAAACTATGAAGATCAAACACCCGCATCTATTCGTGCCAAATGATGATGCTGTCGAAGGTAATATCCTTATCCTTTAACTTTATTGAAGTTTCCACTCTTGAGATTATGTGCATATTCTATTCTTGAGTCTAATGTAGAGGTTATAGAGGGTGAGAGATAGTTGAAAGTTTAAGGTTTTCGAGTGAGTATCGAGATGAGTCTTGAGTCTACTCGTGCCTAAATCCTACCCTTACTCATCATTCGAGGACGAATGATCCCAAGGGGGAGATGATGTAACGCCCTGCAAAATTACACTACAAGAAAACCCTTATTTAAGATCAATATTTAGGGACGAGATAATAATCTTGTCTCTAAAAGTATATATATTAGGTCGAGATTATGATCTGACCCTTATTTGTATATCTTATTACGAAGATATTAAATTTGGTCTCTAAAGAACTTACTAACTGGTCACAAATGGTAATTATCTTTCTTTATATCTCTATTCTTTTCTTCTTCTATTTATTTTACTTTTATTTTTATTATATTTACTATAGAGAACCGCCAAGATGGGACGACCTAATTTTACACTAACAAATGAATTGATTTCAACTCCAAGTGCAAGATTTCTGGAACTATCGATCTTCTACAAGCATTTGTCTTCTATTTTTCAGACACCAAAGGAAAGATTTCAATACTCGAAAGTTTTACGGTGATGTCGGTGGAAGAACGACCGTCGTCTGTAGTGGTGGATCCGTTGTTGAAGGATCTAACTAAGAAGAAACATAATTTCCAGCAAAATGTGGTGTCGCTCGCGGTGGAGCTCAAGGAGGTTCGGAGCCATCTCGCTTGTTAAGGACGGTCTTTTGTTCGGGAAACCCTAACCAGACAGGTCAAATTGATTTTTGATTTATCGTCTTTTCGTAGGTTGAAGTTTGGGTCAGGTGATTCTTGGACTTGGTCTGATTGTTGTGTGTTTATTATTATTATTTTTACATGAAGCAGAGAGTAAAGCTAAGAAAATGGAAGAAGCGATAAACAAATTGCAGAAGAATTTGGAGGAGAAGAATGGTCAGCTTCAATTTTCAGCTTTAAATACTGAGAAGGTAATAGATTTGAGTGTCAGTTCTTGAAAAATTATGCATCTTTTGTTCGATTTGAGAGTAATTTAGTGGGTTTAGATACTGGGATGACCAACAGTACAATAGTAATTTCGCAAGGTTAAATGAAAGAATCTTCTACAATACAAACATCAAAACTAATTTTCAGCAGCAAAACACTAATCACAAACACCAACACTTCCAGCATCAGACTAATTTTCATCATCTAGTTTTTCAGCTGACTCACGAATGCCAGACTTCAGAGGAAGTAGATAGTACTACTCATAAATACTTTTTGCTTTTCCCTTCAAGAGTTGACCTTTTCCTTTTCCTTTGCCTTGATAGATTGCTATAAAGCACATTACTAGATTAGAAAATGGTTAAAGAGTCAAATTGTAGAAACTTTTGATTTTGTATGGTTGCATCAGAAAAAGTTATGTGCTTCAGCTGGTTATTCCTAAATGAATCTAGAATAATCTTTGCAGAAGGAATTTCCTACTAACCAACAGATACTACATATGCTTTCCAACACCGAGACAATTCATTGTCAGCCAATTGCAATAGACATTTGGAACATGTTTCTAACTCTTTGTCTATTGAAATGTACTATGCCACATACTGTCAGAGATATTTATGAATCCTGGGCTTCGAAGAAGTTGATAAAGCCATCAAGAACATCTAAATCGTGGTGCTTGCTTGCATTTCTTGGTGCATTTAGACTGAAAGAATCATAGATGTTTTGACGGAGTATCAACTCCGAGAGACTCCTTAGAATCTGGATGTTTGGCTAGCCTGTTTAGTTTTGAAAATCATTCCCAAGTCTGAGTCGTTTGTGTTTCAGAGCTGACATCTTTGCTCGTTTATAATTCCCTGCATCTTCTTGGTTTCTTTAAGGGTATTTCACTTATTTCATAATTATATATACAAAAAAAATTACTGCTCGAGTTCTTAACATCAGTTTGGTTTTGACCAATATATTTGTTGACTTTTACAATCTATGAGACTTGTCAAGTTTAGTTCTCATATTGGCTCGAATATATTGATTTGAGGGGTGAGAGAAAGTTCTCGCAAAATCTTTAGCTGTTGTATATCCGAGTTGGCTAATTTAGTGATTTCATTTGACGTTTCATTTGAAAGATTAAACAAGTGATATTGTACCGTCATGATTCTGTTCGTTTTCTTCAGCTTGCAATTTTGCTAAAGGTAGATGGATTGTAGACAGAAGACGGCCGCTACACTCTGGGTTTAAATGTAAGCAATGGTTATCAAATATGTGAGCTTGCAGACTAACCCAACGTACTGACTTTTCCTATGAGGGATATCGATGGCAACAAGAAAATTGTGAGATGACAGACTTTAGCAGTTCAGGATTCATCTCTTTTTTATACATCTCTTTTTCTTAATCACTGCAATCTGACTCAGTCGTAGTAAAGAGAGGTGGCGAAATACATGAGTGATGAATTATTCTGGTTGGCTCTCTGAAGTTTGAATTTAGTTGCTAAGTTTGGATATCATCACACACTGAATCTGATATTCAGAAGAGGCAGTTCTGCAGCCAACATTGTGGTCCCCGGTGTGCTATGAGATAGATAGAAATAAACATAGTAAGAGGTATTGCAAAGAGATGCCTACCTGAATGGGCCACATATAGCCACAGGGTGATCCAAGAGGTGTGTACGTGAACGGCTCATGTCGTTACATACTCCAGGCAGTGGTTTCGGACCTAGTCGTGAATGTTTTGTTAGAGTAAGTGCTTTTGGGCACAAGGAGAATGCCATAGAAGCTGGCAGAAGATTCAAGGAATTGTACAAGTAACTGGTTTACCTGCATATCTATGTGAAAATATGCACCAGGTAGCACTTCTTACGTTATGAGGCTTCATTGAAATGCTTGTGAAAATATGCACCAGGTAGCACTTCTTACGTTATGAGGCTTCATTGAAATGCTTTCTCTTTTGGGAGAATAAAGTTTATCCTGTGATTGCTATGATTAGTTCCTCATTATGAAGTTTGACAGGGATGTCCACATGGTCTCCACTGAATCATCCATTTTGCTCGCTAATGCTTGTGAGTTTTTTTTATTCTGGAGCTCACCCTTCGTTCTTGGCTTTACGCAGAGGAAAACCAGAGACACACTCTGCAGAAGGACCATCTCACCTCCGCCATCCGGCGAACTGACACTTTCGATTTCCTTCTTGATGTTGTTCCTGGAGATGATGGAGACGCTATTACTGAAGGCTCTACTACAAGTTGTGTTCCGTTCGATGGTAGTGACACTAGATCATTTATCTAATCTATCTAATTAGATGAAGAATGAACCAATAGTGGTATTTTTTGATAAATGGGAAATGAAAAATGCTTGGGGATGGAAATGAGGGAATATCTACAATACCTTATACATGGGAAATTCTGGTGCTTGAACTCAATACGATGTATTATGGTGCGTATTTATATATATATATTTGAAGACAAGGTTTCGATAAATGTCTAAAAATGATTTTTAGGACCAGCAAACTGGTCATTGAAGTTCTTTAAACACTGATTGATAAAAGTTCTTTTAGGATCAGTTTTTTGCTAATCAGGGACGAGAAATATGATCCTAAAACAAATTTAAGGACTAGTTTTATACTGCTCCTAAATACTTTTTTAAGGACTAGTCAATCCATCTCGTCCATAATGACCTTTAGCAAAGAAGGCTTTCTGGACGGGTTAGCGACCAGATTTTCTGGGACAATAAACTCACTTTTAGGGACCAGTTTTCCATTCGCTATTGAACATTTTTCTTGTAGTGTTATCAAAATGCCTCTAGAAAGTGATCGTGCGCATAACGAATCTTTCCAAGCTCTAATGAAAAATCTGAGATCAAATTTGCGATCAGCGCGAAAAATTGAGTGGGAAAATGGCCTTGACTCGATTTTAGAGCAATTGGGTCGAAAAATAATTTTTGCTAATTAATTTCGAGACAATGAGAGTGTGCGCCCAGGGTGCGATGAGGACTCACACTTAAGTTCTTTTTTTATTTTCGACGAGAAATTGAAAGAAACAAACTTTCGCAAAAAAACACATGTCCGCGCCCCTGGCACGGTGCGGACATGTTGTTGCAAAGCAAAAATTTTTAATTCTTTTGCGGAAAGGGTCTTTTGGTCATTTCCTACCCTATCCTAAGTCCCCAAAACATGTTTAAAGGTCATTTATATCCGATTAAGGGTTTCAAAATTCATTATTCTCTAGTTCTAAGTGCGTATCCTTGAGAGAGGAAGAAGAGAGGGCTTGAAGGTTCAAGATTAGGGTCAATTCCTTGAAGACCATTAAGTTGTTCTTCATTCCAGGTATGTAAGGCTATCCAAAAACATGAGATTGTTCTCCCATGTGCCCCATTGATTGTAGTAATGTCGATAGTTGAAGGTGATGAGTCTTATATGTGAAATTCTTGGATATTTCAGTGATAATTATCCTTATACTATATATTTTCTTAGATTGATGATCACCATAAACTTAATTTACTGTTTAAATAGTTTTCTTGAATTACTACATGAGACTCTACATGATTCATTTGATAAAGACTACAATAATGAATTTAGGGGTTGATGTCTAGAGCCTTGACGATATACCTGTACTTAGTTTGTCGTTTGAGTCATGAGTTGAATGTATTGATGATTGATGTTGATGAGATTGATATCCTTAGAGTCTTAAAAGGTCGAATTTAATCTAAAAAGGGATGTTCCTAATTTCTTGAGTTGATAGATGACAAGATGAGTTGATGTTCCTTGTCCAAAAGAGACTAGATGATGAGAAATCTTGATGTTTGATGTTTATGAGCGTGTTAAGTCCTAGGAGAAGTATTGAGCACCGAAATGGGTAAGAGTGAGTCGCACTCACACCCATAGCTATATGGCTAGCGTAGGGGAGGATTGGACTGAGAAAACGAATGTTTCCTTAGTCCTAAAAGAGGACTTGATGTTCTTTTGGATCCACAGATAGCCAAACCTTTTTACCCTAGCAAGGTACTGGGCGGATGCTGCAACAACATTGCTTCGTTTTATCATCGCCGACTCATAGGTGATGGTCGTAAGTCCGAGAAACTCCCAGATAGGTGTTATCTGGATAATATTCTGATGTTGATATGATGGTATGATTCTTGATTGATGTTGCTGGATGGTAATCATTTCTTATTCTGAGATGAGATGAGTATCTGATGAGTTTATGCCATTCCATGTTATACTGTTTATTTTTAGCTCGTTTTACATACCGTACATTCTACGTACTGAAGCCATTTGGCGCTGCATCGTTTCATGATGCAAATTTAGTAGACAGAGGGCTTCAGTAGACAAATCGTTGAGATTCAGAGATTCCTAGCTTCAGAGACTTGGTGAGTCATCCCCTGCCTTCGGAGGATACTTCATTTTCATATGTTTTGAGTTTTTACTTTGAGTTGTGGTAGTCATGCCCTGTCATAGTACCTTCTTAGACTGTAGAAATAGAAGCTTCATAGACATAGAGTTGATGGTTTGATGTTGGGGTCTTTCCCCTTTCCTTTTAAATTGAGATGTTCATAAATTTCCTGTTACTATGAATGTTGATGTCAAGACTTGAGGGTTATGGCCCTACTTCTTAATGTGGATGTGATGAGACAGAACTGGCCACTAGTTTGGATTTGCTTATTCTTATATCTTTCGTTAATCTTTTGACTGAACGAAGGTGACGAGGCCAGGTGGTTCGCTCAAGGACTAGCAATAGTCTCTGAGTGTCAGTTACGCCTAAGGTACCCTCTCGGGACGTGACAAACTTGGTATCATAGCAGAGAGTTCGAGTGTCCTAGGTAATCTATGAAGTCGTGTCTAATAGAGTCTTCTTTATGGATGTGTTGTGCACCACATTTTATAAGCAGAAGGCTATAGGACATTAGGAAGTGTTACCCTTCTTCTATGATTTGAGTTCGTGTGATAGAGTCTAACTCTATGAAAATCTTGTTCCAATTTGTGTGCTACACATTTGCAGAATATGCCTCCAAAATGAACTTTGACAGTTGTTATGAACCTACATTATTATTCTTATATATTTATTTTTTTTATTCCCCTTCCACTATTTTTGTCCTCTTACTAAACCTTCTAAAGTATGCAAAATCTATTTTTGTGTGTTTATTAAGAAAATCAACTTTTTTTAGTGTCTTCTTCAAATTTCAAGTACAGTAACGGATCAGTACTCCCTTCGTTCCAATTTATATGTCACATTTAAGTTTTCGAGAGTCAAACTAATTTGTCTTTCACCACCAAATTTTCATATATGTTTTAAATATTTTGAATAATCAATTATCGTGACTTGTAATACTTTTTATGTAGTTTGAAAATATATAAATTTTATTTCGAAAAATTTGAAGATTCCATGCGCAAATACTCAGTCAAACTCAAACTGTTTGACTCTCGCAAAACAAAAAGTGACATATAAAGTGGAACAGAGGTTTATTAACTTATCATATTCAACACAATACTATTTCAATATTATTATATCGACTTTTAAATATTTTGAATCATATTTAATTATTCTAACTTTATATTATATGTTTCATTGAAAATTTAATTTTATTACCTTTTTAGTTAATGAGGTCCGTGTAAATGCTACTATCCGTTGACCTCATTTATAAAAAATTATATTAATTATGTTACAATTATTCAGTTTATATATGTCAATGAAAAAATAAAACTTTTCTATAAGTTTAATTTTAAACCTCCCAAACTTGTTGAGACGGTATGCGAGAACTTACCAAATTTTGTAGTATTCTAATATATAAATTATTGGGTAAAATCGTTTATTTTAAATATCGAAATTATATAACAAAAGTTTTATTTTTTTATAAATAAAATTTAACATATAACATGATCCCACCACTTCAGTCCAAACTTTCGCGTTCTCTTAAAATATATAACATGATTTCTAAAAAAAAAAGAAAGGTATTTTTCTTAAAGAGAATATTTAACTTATTATTTTCTTCCCATTAATGTTTCTATTTTTGTAAAAAAAAAAAGAATCTTATTTTTATCAATATAAAAATTAAAGCATAGACCTAACATAGTATATTATTTTTAGTATTTAACATAGTGTATTATTTTTAGTATTTTATTATACTACAAATTAATAAAGTTATTTTATTAAATTTTATTTTAATACCACATTTTTTTCAACGATTCAATGCAATCTTATATGCTATATGAGATCATAATTTTATAATATAATTGTCCAATAAGTGAACATAAATATACAAATAAAAAATTATACATGGAGCAACTTTTAAGACATAATTTTTAAAATTTTTATATCTCAATTTAAATACATAAATTTATAATATTTTGCATTACTAAACGTTGAGTAGATGTAAATATTATAAATTTTAAATTCACTTTTTTAAAAAATAAAAAATTGTAGAAGCAATTATCTCTAGAAATATTTTGTGATAAAATAGTTAGATCAAAATAGGATTTGAAACTGATTTTTATTTAAGAAAGTGCATTTTTAAAATTGAATATTTTGAAATTGTAGAATTTTATATCATTTTGTAGTGATGACATTTATATTCAAGAAAGTGTGCTTTTGAAATTTATTACATTAATTCAAAATTTATAAAAAATTAAATAAATTTGCAAAAGTTGGAGAAGTTCAGCCATTACAAATTTTTTTCAATTGCATTTGACTTCCACAGTTAGGAGTTGTTTAAAAATTTCTCCACTCCAAAATTTTTCATTAAAATATTGATTGAAAAAACCCGTCCTTAAAATTAAATCTATAAAAAATAATTATATTGAACAAAGTTTGAAGTTAATATGTTATGTCATTAAGAATTTAGATAAGTTCGAATAGATAACCCGTAATTTAAAAAATGTTTTAAAAATATTTATAGAAACAATATTATTGATCGATTTGAGTGTATATATATATATATATATATATATATATATTTAAAATATAAAAATATAGATTTATATTACCTAATAAGTTGTATATATGGAAAAAAAATCTATACATTTGTAGGTTTGAAATTGTTTAGTCTTCACCTTCAAAAAACTTTAATAAATTAGCAAATGTCACATTTTTGTCATATTTCATATTACTTTTATTCTCATTTTAATTTTTGTTTATCTTCTGTTAAAGTTGAAAACCTGCAAAAACAAAAATAAAAAATAAAAAAATAAGAGAGATAAAATAATATAGTAAACAAATTTATAAAATTCTAAAAATATAATTTTAAATACATGTTTTTGCCCATTACTTAGAAGTAATTTTGATTGGCATTTCTACACCAAGAATCATCCAAACATTTAAATCTCACTCTATGAATTCGATGACATAAGCACTAAAAAGAATATAAAGATTAGCACTTGAATTTCAAGAATTTTAACTTAATGAGGCACAATATCTATAGATAAAATAAGATAACAAAGAGAAAACATATCAAAAACTTCACATCGATGAAGTATCACTATTGGATAAATATGGATTAGAACAAATAGTATAAAGTTTTATAATGATGTTTCAGTATTTTAATACATCAAAATGAATCTTGTAATGATAGTATGATACAATATTGTTGGAAAAAGGTAAATTTAGAATTAAGAAAAATATTATAATTGCGTATTCAATTTATCAAAGTATGTCAACTCAAAAATTTTAAAAAAAGAACTTACAGGATCTAAACACATAGAGCATATAAAATTTGTCTTCCATCAAGCTATAAAACAAAAAAATAATGGTGAGTTATAAAAAATCTAACAAATCAATTAAGACATATAATTATAAAATGGAGGAATCAAATGGCTAAATGGATTAGTAGTTACCTTTATTATAGGACTTCAAAAATAAGAGGTGGTTGCATATTTTTTGAGCACAACCGTATTTACAGTTTGCTATTTTCTTTCTTTATTTTTTAATTAAGAAATATCTTTATTTTTGCATTTTTAAAGATTTTAAGTTGATTTTTTAATTCGATATATACTCTCTTTGAAACGAGTAAAAGACTACATCGTGCATGGAGCAGTTTCAACCACATTTTTAAAAAACATTTTGTCCCTTTTTTGATTTTATCTTATTATTCCTTTTTTATAAAAAAATTAAAAAGTATCATTATCTTTTAAATAGATTTTCAAATTTAAAAGTTTTTATAATTTTTGATTTTTTAAAAATTAATAAATCTAATATTTTATGGTGCTGCCATGTGGTATTAGGTAGGATAATAATTCTTTACCAATTTAAATTTAAACATGTGTTATAATAAGAAAAACTATTTTTTAAAAAATAAATTGGAGATTTTTTGGCCTTTGAGGTTATAACAATAAAAATAATAATATTTTTGACATATTTAAAAAGTTCAAAATCTCTCACAGCCAACTACTTTCTCAAGTAGTACTATTTCAAGTTAAAAGTATTTCAAATTAAGACCTAAATTAAGTAAAGTAATTAATTAAATCTAAATGCATATCTTATACGTAGAGGCACAAAAAAGTCCATAATTTATGTCAATTAGATTGTACGTGAGTTTGCAAAAGAATTATTGACGAAAATCAACAATAAAAGTTTTTTGAATATAACAAAAAAAATCACAAAATGTAAGAAAAATGTCTAAATTCTCATATTACTATATTAAGGGAAAATAAATAATAACAAATCAAACATCTATATATAATAGCTATCTTCTAAACCAAAAAAAAATATCGATTGTGAAAGAAATTGCAATAAATATAAAGATACATACTTTGCAACAACATACAAACAAATTTTCTTCAATTTTAACTAAGCATTTGACTTCCATGATTAGGTGTGGTTTAAAAAATTTTCCACTCCAAAAAATTTTATTAAAACATTGATTGAAATAAAAACTTCGTTAAAATTAAATCTATAAAAAACTGTACATTGAAAAAAAAAAATTAAAGTTGGTATATTATGTCATTAAGAATTAAGATAAATTTGAATGGATAACTATAATTATAAAGATGTTAAAATATTTATAGAAACAAAATTATAAATTTGAGTTAGAAATATATATTAATATATATAATTTGGTGGATACTAATAAAATATGTTTTAATTTGACTTTCAGTTGATTTTCAATATTCAATTTGAAATTTGATGCTTATGAAATTTTTTAGAGAAAAGACGAAAACCAACCTCCCTTAAAACAATTTTATCTCAACCCTATCAGCACCAGCCTAACGTGCATGTTGAGCAAACATTACTGGGCGCATCGATCGTTTATTTTACCCATTATATCAACCTATTAACTATTATTTTTTTACCTGTTTAACGGTTATATTCTCTTCCCCTCTTTATACAAGAACCCTAATTTTTTTTCTTCTTTCCCTCATCTTAATCTCCAAAATTTCCACCCAATTTATGTTGTTTTAATTGATTCATAGCTTTTCCAACCCAAAATTTGAATCTCTAAGAGAATAATTGTATTCTATTTGTCCGATTCAAATCGTAACTTTTCAACCCTTTTTTATTATCGGATTTTGTAATAGAGAAATTGGAGCAAACAATGCGAACAACCAACTTGACTAAGCTTTGTATGGAAGATGATGATCATCTTACGAAGGAAATAGTTTGTTGTAATCATGGATTTGTGGTGCGTTTGAAAACATTTTGGACTTCAAGTAACCCAGAAGAAGATATTGGTCATGTACTTATTGTGGGGTAAATCCGTTTCTGATTTATTTAATAAATCTAGAATTTTGAATAAAAACTAATTGCTTCATTATTCTCAACATTGAAGAATCCTAGATCTTGCTACTTTTGGTGTTAGAAGGATAAAGAAGATATTGATCCGAAGTCTAAATTTGTTTCGGATGCTATTAGAGAAATTGAATGAGCTTGAGAATTTAGTGGAATCCTCACAAAAATTAGCCAATAAATTTGAGAAATTGATTAAGGCTTCTGAGGAAGTTGACAAGCCTAGAGATTTCAATCCAGAAGATAATTATGCGGATATAAAATTGAGTAAGTTGGAAGAAGAGGTTGAGAAGTTAAAGAAAGCCAGAAAAGAACTAGGGATAATGTACTCTTTTTTTGTTGTGATTTTTTGTTGTGTTGTAGCTATAGGTATAAGTTATTCATTCTGGATAATATATACGAAGAAAGGTTCAATTTAGTTACCATAGGTTGTTGATGTTATTAGATTAATGTTGGTATTGCATCCTTAGTATTGTAATCAATTAGGTGTAGTCACTTTTGTAATGAACTTTGATTTGATCTATTTATCTAATATAGTTTGTTTGTTAGTGCATTTTATTTTGTACAATATCTTCTTTAGTTTCATTAGATATAGGCGGTGTTAACTGCATAATATAGACGCTAGAAATTAAAAGGGTAACTACATAATATAGATACTATAAAAAGCAATTACAACTACATAATTGTTTAAAAAATACAATAGAAACATAGTCACAACTGCATAATTGCATATCTATTTCAAAAATATAGTCACAAGAGCTTGTTTGTTTTGTCACAACTGCATACTACTACAAAATAGAGAAATCAGTTTTCTTCATTTATTGGAAAACTGATGAGCTTGATTGACTTAAATGATTCATTTTTGCAGTGTTAGACCTTGTCTTCATTCTTTTGTGTTCTCTCATTTCTTGAAGTCCTTGTTGGGTTATAACAACATTTCCTTCTATTTCACAGCTGATCTTGGTTTGTGATGCCCAAAATGTCCAGTTACTATAGAGGAGTTCATAGACATTCCAGGCTAGTTTCATAAACAAAATAATGTTAGATGTTGTTTGATAAGTTTAAAAGAATTGAAATACTTAAAAGAACTTACATTATGGATTGTAAAATCACTTTATGTATGCAGTATTCCCATTCCAATCATTCTTGGTCTTTCAAAAGGTGTCCCTCTTCCACTTCCAATGACACCAGGAACTTTAGTACCTACATTAGTCCCTCTCCCCCTTCCAATGACACTACACACTAGCAACAATAATACTGTTTCCTCTTGCAGTGACAACAAAAACACTATCACCAGCAGTCCCTCTTCCTCTTCTAGTGACAATAGGAACATTATTAGCAACATCCCTCTTCCTCTTCTAGTGACACAAGAATAATTAGGAGCAACAGTTCGTTTTCCTCTTCCCTTTTAGTAACAACAACAATAATAGTAGCCTATATCATAAGTAATTAAGTGAAAAAATATATTGATTCAGCTGTAAAATAACTATATATCTATTACCTATTTTGTAGAACCTCTTGGTTGACCTTTTCCTTTCTTTGTGGTTGATTCTGATTCATTTAGTACTGTAGAAGAACCAACACTTGGATCTTCCTGAACTTGTACATCTTAAGCTCCTTCTCCCTCTTCGTATATTAGCTTGATTCAAATGACAAGCCCTCATATTGTGACCCTTTAGATGACAAAGGCTGCAGGTCATGTCTACACTTTTTTGGGTTAATTTACTTGTCTTGTTTTCATTGTGGTCTTTTCTTCTACACTTTCAAGGCCTTCCAGGCAATATTCTTATTTCAAGTGGTATAATAGAAGGATTGGTTGATTGTGACTACATCCCTTATTTCTTCAAATATTGTGATAATAGTTTTGTACTTTGGCCCCAAAATTCATGAGTTGAAGCTTTCAGTGTAACGACCCGTTAAGTCGTTTTGAGAAATAAAGCTCTTACATTATGAAAGATTTATTGCGTAAATTTTAAAAAGGATATTTTGGACTATTTGATAACTTTCGTTATTTAATTGAGAAATAATTTTAGAAAATTGAATTAATTAATGGGTTAAAGTGGTAATTTATGTAACTTCCTATACTACTTATAGTATAATTATTAAATTTGGTTAGTAGGGTTTTCACTTATAATACATAATAAGTTGGAAAATAACTAAGAAAAGAGGAATAAGGGAAAAATCCTTGCGGACGAAGATCATCAGAAGCATCAAAATTTCCAGGTAAAGTCTAGTTATTTGTTTGATTAGTAGGATGAATAGTATATATACAATTAGAATTGTTAGTGGAAATTAATGAAGGACCCAAATGATTAGTAATTATAGCCTATTAGTTCGCACAAATGTTGTTTTATATATATATACACATCTGTTCGCCAACCTCATGGTTGGAAATTTTCAGAATTTTTCCTAAGCATTGAATCTATGTTGGAAAGTTTACACATATTATAGAATATTGACTTCTTAGTATAATTATGTATGTATTGGGTTAAGAGATTAACGGATCCTATCAATGTTGCTACTGTATGTTGGGAATAGAAACTGTTGGGCACTATTTCTCATAGATGTTTGTCAAGTAAGACAATGTTACAAGACCAGAATAAGAAATTAATGCACTCATATGTTATGGATTAGCCCCTATAGTCATTCACTGACTTCGTTATTAGCATAACTAATTTTAATTTATTCCTGTAATTATCACATTATGATTTAAGTTTCATTATATTAGTATAGGTAACATTAGATATTTGTATTATTTTAATACCTTTAATGTTTTGTTATTTGGAGGTTTTAAGACTTAACCCTAAGTTTGAGATTTAGGAAATTAATTAGAGAATTAGATGAGTTTGTGGGTCTAGGCTAGATATATAGGAATATGAGTGTCTATGGACTCGTGTTCTTATGAATATTATATATTTGATAGATTTGAAAAATTCTAAGGCATTGAGGAAGAAAGGAGCAGCGGTGAACTAGCTTGACTTTGATTCTTTGGTTTGAGGTAGATTATGGTTTGTTCTATCTAATAGAGAGACTCTTAATAGTAATTGATAGTCATTGAGTAAAGCTATGATATTTCTGTGCACTTAATTATTGTGGTTTGGTTGACTGATATATTGCTATGATTGGTCTGCAATCCCAAGAGCATGTAACTCATAATCTTGAACTTGAACTCTCAAAATGATGCCTTGAATAAAGAAGGCTTGATGAAACATTGGTAATGGAGTGAAAAGTAATGACAAAGAATAGTGAATTATATATATTGGATTAGGTGTCACGTTCTGACACGATATTATAGATCGAGTATCACGTTCCAACACGATATTATGGATCGGGTGTCACGTTCCAATACATATATTATAGGAAAGGGTGTCACGTTTGACACACATACATTATAGGATCGGATGTTACGTTTTCACACACACACACACACACACAAACACACACACACACACATATACACACACACACACACACACACACACACACATATATA
>JAPFFP010005122.1:0-17722 GCA_026153255.1 Solanum medicagineum
GTATAGTACGAGTTGGTTCTCCCGAGCCTTATCGGCAACGGGTGCCAGTCCACCCTAACGGGGCATGGGGTGTGACAATAAAATCCAACATTAGGTCCAAGATTTGAATCTCAAAACATACTAAAACAACCATCCTTTCATGAACAAAAATCACTCTGCAGTAAATTTCTCAATATACAAGACCCACATGTAAAATCAATTTTAAATCATGTAATACTAAGTAAAAGAGGGTTTTGGCACCATGGGTGAAAGGACCCAATGGTCGAATACCACATACCTTAGCTTTGGAGAAGTTCTTGGTGAAGGCTGACAGTGGAGACTTGAAGCTTGAAGAGAATCCTTAAATCCGGATGAGGGTTTTGAGTCTTGGATTTGGAGTTAAAATATGGCTGTGTTTTGGTGAGTATTGGGAAATGTTTAGAATGATATAATGGTGAAAATTAACTAAGTATGCGTAAAAACACGTTTGGAAACTTGGGCCCAACACTTATAATAATTTCGAACACAATTGAAAATCATTGCCAGGAAAATACACATCTCCGTGTTGCGGAGAGGATGCGGAGAAGATTTTAAACTAAGGCGCGTCGCGGAGCTGTCCCCAACTGCTCATTGGAAATCGTCACTAATAAAATGTAATTGCTATTTTTTCACACTTAAATTGAGGTTACACCATTCTTTATCTAATTTGGACTCCTTGATCACAAATATGAAGTCATATTTTCCAAATAACGAACGAAATTTTAGATATAAGGAAATCAAAATTTTGGGCATTCCAAAGCACATTTTTTGAAAATTTTTGGGGTCGTTTCAATATCTCCCCTTGGGAACATTCATCCTCGAATGTATGAGAGACGTAAAAGAAAAGAGTGATCATGAACAAATCAGCCCCTACAAGAATGCATATAAGATACCATTTTCAAAATATCAAAATAAGTGTAAAATCATCATAAGTTTGCTAACTTAGACATGAATGAATATGAATGAAATGGGGGCTGAAATGTAAGACTTCAAGTCACATATGGAACTTAGGATTAGTACCTTAGGCTTGAGTGAGTCAAAGAGATAAGGATATCGCTTTTGCATGTCCGCTTTGGCTTCCCAAGTAGCACTTTCAACTTGTTGGTTCCTACAAAGGACCTTAATGGATGCTATCTCTTTGTTCCTCAATCTCTTTAATTGCCTATCCATGATCTGAACCAGAACCTCCTTGTAGGTTAAGTTATCCTCAACAACACCCACATCATCAAGAGGTACAATGGCATTAGGATCACCAACACATTTTCTGAACATAGAAACATGGAACATCGGATGAACCAAATTCATTTCACTAGGCAACTTCAACTCATAAGCTACCTTACCAAACCTCTTTATCACTTCATAAGGACCAACATAACTTTGACCAAATTTCCCTTTTTTACCAAAATAGACTACACCTTTCATTGGAGAAACCTTCAAATAAACCCAATCACCCACTTGGAATTCTAGGTCACTACTTTTTACATCAGCATAGGATTTTTGACGACTTTGGACTGTCCTCAACCTTTCCCTAATCATCTTAACCTTCCAAGGAGCATCCATTACAAGATCTGTCCCCAACAAAGTCACCTCTCCAACCTCAAACCAACCCACCGGTGATCTACAACCTCTCCCATAAAGAGCCTCAAAAGGATCCACACCGATGCTAGAGTGATAGCTATTGATGTAGGCAAACTCAATCAGTGGGAGATGGTCATCCCAACTACCTTTACGTTCCAAGACACATGCCCTTAACATATCTTCAAGTGTTTAAATTGTCCTTTCGTTGGCCATCCTTTTGAGGCTGGAAGGTAGTAATAAGGTGAACTTTGGTTCCAAGACCCATTTAAAGAGATCTCCAAAAGTGTGAAGTAAATTGTGCACCATGATTCGATATAATGGATAAGGGAACCCCATCCAACTTCACCAACTCATGGATGTACAACCTTGCATATTCCTCAGCCCTATAGGTAGTCTTGACTGATAGAAAGTGAGCCGATTTTGTCATCCTATCAATCACCACCGATATGGAATCAAAACCTTTCCTAGTTTTGGGCAACCCAACAACAAAATCCATGTTAATCACCTCCCACTTCCAAGTTGGAAGCTCTATGTCTTAGGTTATGCCACCTGGCCTTTGACGTTTGGCTTTGACTTGTTGACAACTATGGCAACCGAAAACAAATTTGGCCATATCTCTCTTCATGCCTACCTACCAATAAACATCCCTCAAGTCTCTATACATTTTAGTGGAACCGAGGTGGATAGAATAAGAGGAGTTATGGGCTTCATAAAGAATTCTCTCCCTTAAACCATTAACACATGGCACACACAACCTACCTTGTTATCTAGGGGCCCCATCTCCCCCTTGGGAGAGAACCTTTACCTTGCCCTCTATCACTAAGGCCTTCAACTCAAGCATGGAGGAGTCTAGATCTTTTTTAGCTATTGCCTCCTAAACTAATGAAGATTTAGAACCATCAACAACAAAAACACCAACACCCACATCTTCCAACCTCACCCCAATCTAGACAAATTATGCACCATCCTAGCCATTTCCCTATCACCCCATCTACATGAGCAAGGCTACCCAAAGACACCCTACTCAAAGCATCAGTCATAACATTTGCCTTACCCGGATGGTAATACACACTCACGTCATTATTCTTAAGGAGTTCTAGCCACCTTATTTATCTCAATTTGAGGTCTTTTTGAGTGAAGACATATTGAAGGCTCTTATGATCGGTGAAGACATCAACATGCACCCCATGTAAATAATGATGCCAATTCTGTAATGCAAACACCACGATGGCTAATTCAAGATCATTGGTGGGGGAGTTCCTTTCATGCACTTTGACATGCCTAGAAACATAGGGTATAACCTTATCATTTTGCATTAGCACACAACCCAAACCAACTCTAATGCATCAAAATGCATGACAAATCCCTCATGCTCATCTGGTAGTGACAATATAGGAGCGGACACAAGTCTATCCTTTAATGTTTGTAAGCTGTTCTCACATTCCTTAGTCCAAACAAACTTAACCTTCTTTTGAGTCAATTTTTTCATAGGAGAAGCATTGGAGGAGAACCCATTCACAAACCTTCTATAGTAACCCACAAGGCCTAAGAAACTCCTAATATCAGACGGGGTCAATGGTCTTGGCTAATTCTTAATCACATCAGGTTTCTTTGGATCCACCTTTGTACCATCCCACGACACCACATGACCAAAGAATACAACCTCCTTCAAAGAAAATTCACACATGTCATATTTAGCATACAATCTCTCCTCGGTCAATCTTTGCAACACAACTCTCAAATGGCCCATATGTTCTTCCCTATTATGGGAATAGATCAAAATATCATCAATGAAAACTACAACAAAGGAATCAAGGTAGGGCTTGAAGACCCTATTCATTAGGTCCATGAAGATGGTTGGTGCATTTGTTAACCCAAAGGACATCACCACGAATTCATAGTGCCCATATCTAGTCCGAAAGGCCGTCTTGGGAACATCACACTCCCTCACCCTCACTTGATGGTATCCAGAACGAAGATGAATCATAGAGAAAAAGCCATCCCCTTGCTATTGGTCAAACAAGTGATCGATCCTTGGAAGAGGATAACTATTCTTTATAGTGACCTTATTGAGTTGCCGGTAGTCAATGCACATCCTAAGTGACCCGTCTTTCTTCTTTACAAACAACACCGGTGCACCCCAAGGTGATTGGCTAGGTCTAATAAACTCCTTTTCTAACAAATCTTTCAATTGCTCTTTTAGCTCCTTCAACTCCGCCAGGGCCATATAGTAAGGGGAAATAGAGATAGGTTGGGTGTCGGAAAGGAGATCTATGCCAAAATCTATCTCCGTTTTGGGAGGGAAACCGTGAATGTCATTTGGAAAGATATCAAGAAACTCATTCACAACCAGAACCGACTCAATGGAAGGGACTTTGGACTCTACATCTTTGACTCTCACAAGATGATACAAACACCTGTTGGAAATCAACCTATGGGCTTTAATGCATGAGATGAACCTACCCCTCACTGCCATATCATGACATTCCCACTAAAGGATGAGTTCATTTGGAAATTGAATCTTGACCCTAAGGATTCTACAACCAATAGCAACATATTATGCATGCAACCAATCCATCCCAAGAATAACATCAAAATCAACCATATCTAATTCAACATGATCACAAGGTAGTATTTTATGCAATATGCAAATCGGACAATTTCTGTACACCCTCCTAGCCACAATAGATGGACCAATAGGAGTAGACATCTCATATGACTCATGCAACAACTCCGACCAAACAAGGAACCTTTTAGCAACAAAGGGGGTAACAAAGGAAAAGGTGGCACTTGGATCAATCAAAGCATATAAATCAAGATCAAAGATTTTCAACATACCAGTAACAACATCGGGGACTTCACCAACCCCTTGCCTCCCATGTAGAGGATAGAATCGATTGTGCCTTGGGGCAATACCTTGAGTACCACCTCTACCCAATGGGACTGCATTTGCACACTGAACCTTGCCGCAAATTTTCGGATCATCTATCCTCTTATGACCAAGCTCCCCGCATTAGAAGCATGCATTAGAACCCTTCAAACACGGGACCCTATGATACTTTCCACATTTAGGGCATACATGATTGGGAGCCATTACACCCACACCTTAAGGCCTACGAAGATCACGGGCAAACCCCCTATTAGTAGCATGAGGGGGCCTTTGGCCTTGTTGATATCTAGCATCCTTTTGAAACCCACCCACAAAACGAGCTCTCTTGGCCTCATGGCCCCTCCTCTTTCTCAACTTTTTTTCCTCCCTTTGCTCGGCATATGCCATCTTCTGAGATAAGCCATATCACTAATAAGAAAGGCGGATCAACACTCTTCACTTATCAAATCGGAGACCCCCATAACATACATATTTATCCTTGACCTAGAATTGGTCACCAAGTGAGGAGCATATTTTAAGAGTTGATTAAATTTGAGGGCATACTCCCTCACACTCATACCACCCTACTTCAAGTTCATAAACTAAACCAACTTTGTTTCCCTAAGTTCAAGAGGGAAGAACTGATTATGGAAGGCCAATTTGAATTCCTCCCAAAGCACCACATAGTCATTACCCTTCTCACCATTACATTGATCAAACCAAATTTTGGCCAACCCCTTGAGCTGGTAGGCCTTCAACTCCGCCTTCTCATTTGGCCCCATACCTATGATAGACAAGATTTTGTAAACTTCATCAGTAAACTCTTGTGGATCTTCATACACCTTTGACCCATGGAAGACTGGAGAATTCATCCTCATGAAGTCCCTTACCATAGCTCCTCGGGTAGTAGCATGAGGGGCTTGGGCCCCTTGTTGGACTTGATTGGCCACCACTTGGGCAATCATGGTAAGGGCATCTCGGAGCTCACCATTGGTAGGTTTGTTCCTCGAGAGTTTGGTCCAGTCTTCCTCTAGTATTCAGCATGAGCTAGAATAGCAAAGAACAATTATTAGGAGGGAATAGTTATCATAACTCTATAACACGACTTAGGACATGGAGAAAGGAAATATTTCCTAAAACGTCACATACCCTCCTATTCATGGTCATGGTGAACTTTACAACCATGAATAGGACTCTATTCGACGGTGCATTGGAGTTCGAGTATCTATCAATCTAGTGTTCTGATACCAAGTTTGTCATGACTCAAACCTAGGGCTTAGACATGACACGACGTATGGCAAATCTCAAAGGAACCCCAAACTAGACTCTTAACTTATCATTACACATCCTTGGTCACAGAAGCACACAAAAGACATATATATTAAACAAGTGCAATGGGGCTAAGGGAATCTTGCATAAATGACAACACCCCAAGACAAGGAGTCATGGCTCATATCATATACACACAACTTGTTCAACAAACACCTCTAAATACATAGATAGAGCAGGGGCCAAGACAAAGTAACCAGGCTCACCCTCACAGTCAAATATAAAATAAAATGGAGTCTCAATTCATTGATAATAGGAAGACATAAACCAAAGTCCCTGAAATGGAGGACTCACCAACAAGCTTTGAATAACATCGTCTAGCCACATGGAGGAGGAGGATGGTCAACTAGGGCACCGGCTCCTACATAGTGATATCATGTCGGCAAGAGTATGCGTTAGTACATTTGAATGTACTTAGTATGTGGCATGAAATGCAACAAGAGATAAGCTTCATTCTCAAAATGCATAACAATAGGCAGTAGGCATGATATAGTAATATGACATGTATGATCAATTTATAAGTAAAATATGTTTTAGGTAACAAATGCACATATAAGGTATCCTATGTGTAGAAGAGACCAAGCTAGAATCCCAACTTTGGATGGGAGATGTCGTTCACACCGGGTCACCCTAGTGGCAGGGTACTTACCCTCACACGGTAGATGTCATTCACTCCAAGACACCCTTGTTGGAAGGTACTTACCCCTCACATGGTAGATGTCTTTCACACTTGGGACACCCTGGTGGCAAGGTACTTACCCCTCACATGGTGGATGTCGTCACACCCGGACATCCAGGTGGTAAGGTATAATACCCCTCACATGGTTATCTGAGCTACTATACCCCCTAAATCAGGCATGATCTGATGCAACACATTATATAGACCATACATATCATATACATTGGCTCATTTTATCAACATAACATCAATTATATCATATCTCATTCTTTGGACCCTCAATTCCTCAAGAAACCATAACCGAACATTTTATCAAGCACCTTGGGAGTGTGTAATGAGGGTAAACGAGCATGCAATTTAGAGATGAAATCATGTAGGAAAATCAGTGATAAAACCTTGAATCAACACCTTGCAAAACCCCCAACACATTCCTATCAAAGCCCCTCATCATATCCAACATTAGATCCAAGATTTGAATCTCAAATCATGCTAAAACAACCATACTTTCATGAACAAAAATCATTGTACAATAAATTTCTCAATATAAAAGAATCACATGTAAAATCAACTTTATATCATGCAAAATTAAGTAAATGAGGGTTTAGGCACCATGGGTGAAAGGACTAAATAGGTCAACACCAATACCTTAGCTTTGGAGAAGTTCTTGGTAAAGGTTGACAATGGAGATTTAAAGCTTGAAGAGAATCCTTAAATCCAGATGAGGGTTTTGAGTCTTTGAATTCGGAGTGAAAATATGGTTATGTGTTTTGGGGAGTATTGGAAAATGTTTAGAATGACATAAGGGTGAAAGTTTACTCAGTATGGGTAAAAATACGTTTTGGAATCTTTGGCCCAACACATAATAATTTGGAACACACTTGAAAATCATTGCCAGGAAAATACACATCTCCGCGTCGCGGAGAAGACGCGGAGATTATTTTGAACAAAGACGCGCCCAAGGTGCCTTGCGGAGCCGTCACGAACTGCTCACTAGAAATCATCACTACAAGAATATAATGGCTATTCTTTCACTCCTAAATCGAGGTTAGACCATTCTCACCTAATTTTGACCACCTGATCATAATATGAAATCGAATTTTTGAAATAACGAACTAATTTTTTGATATAAGGAAATGAAAATTTTGAGCATTCCATAGACACGTTTTTGGGTACTTTTTTGGGGTCGTTTCAGGCTTAAATATTAGGATTAACGGATATTTCACACATTCAGTTGTTATTTAGGCTAAGTAGACTGTTATGAACAATGACCTATGATCCTTTTTCAATATAACTAGCCTAAAGTATAAATCAAACTAACAGGGTAAATTTTGAATTGAAACACAGTACATGAATTTTTCAAATTAAGCTTACACTCACATGGCACTAATGACATCACCAACACAGACTCTCAGATAATGCTTTTCATCTTAATTTTATCCTCACTTATCAAAGCACTATCAACATACCTAAACATGCGTGGTTCTTATCTAGACTAACTAATCAAAAATTTGGTGGGTATCATTTTTCACAAATAAGCACAAAAGAACATGTATGCCACAAATATCAGTACTATCTGCTACTAATACTACCTAAATAGCCTAAACATGCCAGTTCAACAGAAAGTAAATATCCATGGAAAAAAAGAACATAGGCAAGAAAACCACTAAGATTTAAAATTGGGATACTTATAGGCAAAGGGTACTAGGACATTACTAGGGCTCATAACTACAAACACCCCATAAAAAAGACGTACATTGTCCTTAATGCACAAAAAAAGACAAAATCAAGTACTAGAGTCAAAAGAAACATCCAAGGGCGCCTAAATGCCAGTGTCTACCGTGGGTTGTCTCCCAAGCAGCGCCTAATTTATTATCGCAGTACGACATAGATAACTTGAGTTAGACTTCCTTAAGTGCCTATGCTTCCATAGTTTTTATTTCCTCTATATATCCAAGGTAAGGTATGACTTGACTCTTTGTCCATTTACTTTGAATTTCCCTCTATTTCTTTTTTTCAATTCAATGGCTCCATGATCAAAGACATCTGCTACTGTAAAAGGTCCCAACCATCTAGATTTACGTTTCATAGTGAACAACTTTAGCTTGGAATCGTATAGTAGCACTAAGTGCCTAGTTCAAACTGGCAATTCTCTATGCAACAATCTTGTTGCAGCCACATCCTTTGTTTTTACAAGGCTAAGCTCTCATACACCTTCAAGAGAAATTCATTAAGCTCATTGATTTGGTTTAGCCTAGAGTTTCCTGCATCATTCCAGTCTAGATTCAACTTCATCTGTGCCCACAAAACCTTATGCTCAAGCTCTAACGGTAAATGACATGCTTTCCCGAAGATAAATTGGTAGGGAGACATGCCTATAGGGGTCTTGAATTTCTTCTAGTATACCCATACTACATCATCCAGCTTTTGTGACCAATCTATTTGGTTTGCATTCACAGTCTTGGATAGAATCTATTTAATTTTCCTATATGACACCTCCGCTTGCCCACTTCTCTGAGGATGGAAAGGGGTTACCACCCAATGTTTTAACCCATACATTACAATTAGAGCGTTGAATAATCTCTTATAGAAGTGAGAACCTCCATAGCTAATGATCGCCCTAAGAGTTCGAAACCATGAGAAGATGCTTCTTTTTAGAAATCATGTGTTGTTCTTGCCTTCATTGTTGGGTAGAGAAACTGCCTCCACCCATTTCGATACATAATCCACAATGACCAAGATGTATTTGTTTCCATACAAGCTAACAAAGGGACCCATAAAGTCTATACCTCCCCCCACATCAAATAACTCAATCACCATTATGAGGTTTAGAGAGAGCTCATTGTTACGGACTTAGAACTTTGCTAAGACTTCCGTACGGCACTAGATGCTTTGCTCACAACTCTTGCAAACTCTGGTAAGCCTTTTCGCCCAAAATTACTAAGGGAACGCTAGATGAGAAAGACAAGAGAGCTTTGGAAGAAAGGAAACTTTTATTACTTAACGAAGAATGCTTACAATGCTTGTGATTTGCTTGCTTGTTGCTTGATGCCAACTTGGTTCCAAATGAGAAGCCTATGAGGGGTATTTATACTAATCTCCTTACCTAATGGACGGTTAGGATCAATTTGATCCAACGGTCAAGGTTAATCCTCTAGATTCTTCCTAACAAATATCTAGATATTTCTTACTAAATATCTAAGATATTTATACAACTTCACTGCCCAAAATCGTTCTACAATTCTCTATAACATTCCGGGACTCTCTAGTGTGATCTTTAATCTTCTACACCATTCTAAGGAGTTCCGAAGACCTCCAGGGCATGCTGAACACGTTCTGACGCAATTTTTAGCCCAAAATTAAGGCGGGACGTGTCATGCTGCCCCACCCAATAATGCGACGACCTCGGCGCATTACTGCTACGGATGCGACTCCTTGCTTTTACCTTTGGACTATTGCAACTCCTTGCGGTCCTCACTGGTGCTCGCTCTTTCTCCTTGTTCGAGGCGTTTTGCTGCACTTGGCCGTCCCTTCTCCTTCTCAGCTTCATTCGATGGCCTCTCTAATGGTGTCTTCCCTTCTTGTGGTACGTGGAATATGACATTGGCGGCTTATCCTGGAGCCCCTCCACAAGCCGCATGGCCGACAACTGCAATTGCCCCTCCGACTTAGGCATTGGCACCAAAGGCACTAGGCAAGGTGTTTTCCCCAAAATCATGAATTATTTGTTGTAGGGGTCCATCACCGAATAATGCATCTGGAAGAACTCCTACCCAAGTACTATGTCAAAGAAATCAATTGGGGCGACATGAAAGTTAGTCTTGCAATGCCACCCTCCTAGTGCAACTTTGACTCCCCAAGCAACGCCACACACGGGAGTCGTTGGCGTATTGATCATCCTAAGTTGCGCCTTGATGGGGGTATACTTCAACCCTAACTTATCTGTTGCGGCCTTGGCCAAAATGTTGGCCTCCGTGCCCGTGTCAACCATAGCGCGACCGGGTCGCCCATTGATCATTATGTCCATGAATTTCGCACGGTACTCCTTCTTCTTCTCTGGTTGCTGCGTGATCGCTCCACACATCCTTATCACGCCGACCTGTAACATGTCCGAACCCTCCCCTAGTTCGGGAGCCTTCTCCTGTGGTGCCTTTTCTTGTGCTTGCTGCTTCTTCCATTCCCGCAGTATGGCACCAAGGCTTTTCAGGTTGGGGAACTTTTCAAATTTGTGTGCGCCGACAGAAAGATAGCAGTCCCTCTCCTTAGGCGGCTGGCCTCCTCTCTCGGCAAAGGCTTGGCGCATTGGCCTTCTAGGGGGGCGAGCTTCCCTGCCGTCTCCACCGCCTTGTCGCTCGAACCTCCTGTGGTCAGGCCTGCCAGTGTCATGATTTCTGGGATGAGGCTGCCAACCCTGGCCTATGCCACCGGCTCCCCCACCATGGTCATGACCAATGTCCGAGTCTTCCCCACGGTCTCTACTTCCCCTGTCGTATCGAGCGTCTATCAAAGCCTCTGCCTGCGTGATCGCCTCATCAAAGGTGGAAACTTGTCGGCGCTCTAACTCTGTCTTCGCCCAACTTTGCAAGCCATCCATGAAGTAAAATAGCATGTCTTCTTCCATGAGGTCGGGAAGTTGAAATGTAAGGATAGTAAACTCCTTTATGTAGGCCTTTATGCTACCTGTCTACCTCAACTGCCTAAGCCTTCGTTTGGCTTCATTGATGACATTGCCGGGATAGAAGGTCTTCGTGAATTCTGCCTTGAATGCTCCCATGAACTGATTATGTAGAATCCCCTTCTTATGTCGGCGTCTTTGCATCTCCACCATAGCATCGCAATCTCCGTTAGATAGATCACAGCCGTATTGATCTTCATTTCGTCTGTGGTGATCCTGTTGTACTTAAAGTAAATCTTCAAGTGCCACAAGAAGTTCTTTACTTCCTGAGCACCATGGACGCCTTTGAAGATCGGTGGTTTGGGAGCTTCAATCCTTGCCTCCCACTCCACGATCGGCGCAGCATATCTCCCTTGCTGAAGTGCTTTCTCAAGCTCTTTTACTTTGGTGGTCATGGCTTCTAGCATGCCCATGAGCTTTCCCTCCATGGCTTCAATCCTGCTTTGTAGGGAAACATGAGCTTCTTCCTCGACTGCACGCTGGTCATCAATGTCTTTGCGGATGCTGTCGTTCTCTTCAAGGGTTAGCTCCTCGAAGGTTTTAAGTTTGCCATCAATTTGGTTCAAGCGATGGCCCAACAACTCCACAGCTTCCCGGGCAGTCTCCACCCTGGCGACCCATTCCAACTCGGGAGTGACGTCGGTCGGCAACTCCCCTTTCTCCTCGTCGCTATTGTTAGTGGTTTGAAGGGAGACAACAATGCATGGGGCTGGATCAGTTGGCAACTTCTCTGCCTTCTTGGCGGCCTTCTTTCCCTTGCGCTTCTTGGTGACGTCCGCCATGACTTCGGCGGTGCGGGCAGCAAAAACCTCTCTGTCACTAGCCATTATTTCCCATAGACCTGCTCTGATACAACTTTGTTACGGACTTTGAACTTTGCTAAGACTTCCGTACGGCACTAGAAGATTTGCTCACAACTCTTGCAAACTCTACTAAGCCTTTTTGCCCAAAATTACTAAGGGAACGCTAGATGAGAAAGACAAAAGAGCTTTGGAAGAAAGGAAGCTTTTATTACTTAAGGAGGAATGCTTACAATGCTTGTGATTTGCTTGCTTGTTGCTTGATGCCAACTTGGTTCCAAATGAGAAGCCTATGAGGGGTATTTATACTAATCTCCTTACCTAATGGACGGTTAGGATCAATTTGATCCAACGGTCAAGGTTAATCCTCTAGATTCTTCCTAACAAATATCTAGATATTTCTTACTAAATATCTAAGATATTTATACAACTTGGCTGCCCAAAACTGTTCTACAATTCTCTAGAACATTCTGGGACTCTATAGTGTGATCTTCAATCTTCTACACCATTCTAGGGAGTTCCGGAGACCTCCAGGGCACGCTCAACACGTTCTGACGCAGTTTTTAGCCCAAAATTAAGGCGGGACATGTCATCATGCTTGTGGGAAACACCACAACTTTGTTCCCTAAAAGATATCACCTGAATTTGTCGAACGCAAGGACCACCGCAAGTAACTCTTGCTCAGTATAGTGTAGTTCTTCTAGGCTTATTTTAGGGCCTTGCTAGTGTAGTATATGGGATGTAATATTGTCTCTTGGCACTTTCCCAGTACTACACCTACCGTGATCCCACATACATCACACATGATTTCCAAGGGCTTTGACGAGTCTGGGGCTACAATGATAGAGAATGAAATTAGCTCCTACTTCAATCCTTCAAAGGCTTTTAGGCATTCATCATCAAAGATGAAATTAGCATCCTTCTCAAGCAACTTGCACAATGAATATGCAATTTTAGATAAGACTTTTCTGAAATACCAGTTGAACCTTGCATGCCCTAGGAAGCTCCTCACACCCTTTACTGAGATGGGTGGGTGAAGTTTCTTAATCACTTCCACTTTAGCTCTGTCAACCTTGATTCCTTCAATGGAGATTTTGTGCCTCGACATAATTCCCACCTTCACCATGATGTGACACTTTTCTAATTTAGCACCAGATAGCATTCCTTACACCTTGTTAATATGGCATGCAAGTCCTACAAGCAATCCACAAATGAGTCCCCAACCACACTAACATCATCCATGAAGACTTCAGTTGTATGCTCTACCATGTCTGATTAGATGGACATCATGCATCTTTGGAATGTCGTTTAAGTGTTTCACAACTCGAATATTATCCTCTTGAATGCGAAGGTGCCATAGGGGCATGAGAATGCTATCTTCTCCTAATCTTCTGGAGCAATTATGATCTTGTTGTATCCCAAATACCCATCAAAAAAGTCGTACAAGCCCTTTCCAGCCAATGGGTTTAGCATGGGAGATGGTTTTTTTCCGTCAACACATAGAGCTTTCTGTAGTCCATGCACACTCTCCATCCAGTGACTGGCCGCATAGGATCAACTCTTAATTAGAGTTTGGGACCATAGTGATACCATCTTTTTCCGAAACATACTAAATCAGGCTCACCATTCATTGTCAGTGATCATACAGATCACACCCGCATCCAAGTACTTGATGATTTCTTTGTGCATGACTTCTTTCATAAGGCATTGAGATACCTTTGTTGCTCTAGACTTAACTTGTGGTCCTTGACCAAATGGATTTTGTGTGTACATATCCAAAGAGGGATACCAATAATATCTACAATCGTCCAACAATGTCCTTCTTGAACTTTTTAAGTACTATGACAAGGGCATTCACTTGCTCATCATTCTTGTCCGTAGTACCTATGACTTGCAAGGTGTTGTTGATCCCCAAGAAATGCATATCTTAGATGTGCTGGAAGAGCCTTCAACTCTACCACTGGTGGTTCTTCTATGGAAGGCTTGGTGCGTGGTGGCTCTTTCTTCTACAAGTTCAGCTCCAACATAGTCTGTCGTCTAAGGGCTTAGAATACCCCCAATGCATTTACACTCTCCTCATAGTCTAGGGTGCCATCACTATCAAATTTCATCAATACGTCTTCCAAAGTGTCGACACCCAGTATCATCTCAAGTGGTACTTCTAGCTCAGTAGCATGAACACTCACAATATGAGAGATCACCCTAAAATCATCCTCTTTTTTTGCAAGTTGGAAAATGTTGAATACGACCTCATCTTTTCCCAACCTAAACTTAAGTTGGCCCCTCTCCATGTCCAACAAAGTGCATCCAGTGGCTATGAGGGGCCTCCGCAAGATAATAGGGACTTCGAAGTCAACCTTGCAATCCAGGATCACAAAATCTGTGGGGAAAATGAATTTATCAACCTTGATAAGCACATCGTAGAGCATCCCCAAAGGCTTCTTCACCATGTGATCAACCATCAACAACTATATGCTAATCGGAATAGGGGCTACCAGTCCAAGCTTCTTGAAGACCGCAAGGGGCATCAGATTTATATTGGCACTAAGATCACATAATGCCCTTGCAAACTACACATCCCTAATGGTGCAAGATATGGTAAAAGCACAGTGTTCTTCTCGCTTTTTGACCATGGACCTCATAGAAATTGCACTGCAATGTTAAAGCTCTTAAGAGAGCTCCTGGCTCACAGTACGCTTCTTCGTGACCAGGAACTTCATGAACTTTACATATCCTGGCACCTTCTTCAACACCTCAACAAGATGGATGTTGATGGAGAGATGTTTCAGCGTGGAGAGAAAGTGCTTGAACTTGCCCTCCTCCTCATTCTTTTTATCTTTTTTATATAAGGGAGGAAGAGGCGTGGGAATGGGTTTCTACTTTTATGGTGCATCTATAGCATCACTCACCGCATCCTTGCCATGATCACTTTGGGTATCCACATTCTTGACCTCAACTTTCCCCTCTCAAACATCATCCTTATCAACTTGCATGGGAGGATCAATGGTACTCTTTGCACCATGTGTAGTAACCGCCATGCACTACCCTTCATTCTTTGGATATTGAAGTGTGTTACTAGGTAGCATACTCATCTGGAACAAATTTAGTTGAGTTGACACTTGACAAAACTGTTGCTCAAGTTGTTTCATAGCAACAGAATTAGTCTCAATTTTCTGATTTATACTGAGATCTAAAATTTCATCCCTCTCAGAGTCTTATCTTGTGTGTCATCTTTCTTCATGAGGCGGTCAAACATCTCCTCAATCTAGAATTACCAGCGCTGGATTCGTGGTTGTGTGGTAGCATATAAGGACTATTTCTGTAACCATCTCTGTGGCCTAAATCTACATCTCTGTCTTCGCCCCAATTCCTATCATTGTAGCCTCCGAGGTTGTCTCTGAAAGCTCTATCTCGATTGAAGTTTCCAACTTGGTTTCCTTGACCTTAGCACCAAGGGTCCTGATTGGACCCTTGGGTTTTGGTTTAGAAGACCCTTGTCTGATCAACAAAGAAACAAGTATCGTCTTCATAGTAGGGATCATCATACATGGGTGCTTAGGGAGGCTGATGAACAAATGCATTAAGCCGTTCCAGATGATGCTTCATCATCACATCCATAACTATATGCATTCGAGAAAGCTCTTGCATAATCTATTTTTTTATTTGAGCTTGCTCCTAATTAATACTGACAACACACATACATTAGGTAAATGCTCCATCTCTTTGCCCTTATGCACAATTGATCTTGACCATCTCACCATCCTTTTCACGATCGATGGAAATAGTTGGTCTAAGCACATGTCTCCCATAATGGTATCAGCACACACTTAACTATTCTCATCTATGGCTCGGTAGAAGATCTCCACCAAGGCATCATCAATAATTTTGTTGTCTAAGACACTCCTCAAGCAATTATTGAACTGTTGCCATGTAGTAGTACTGATCGAGTCACCAGGAAGTACCTCTCTGAAAAGGCCCTTTGCAACTCAGCCAAACTGGTGATCAAACTCTTTTGGAGCTCAGATAGCCATAGTTGAAACGACCCCAAAAAGTGCCCAAAAATGTGCCTCAGAAGTGTACAGAATTGTAATTTCAATATATCTCAAAATTCATGCGTAATATCAAAAATTCAACTTCATATTCTTTATTAGGGGGAAACGTTGAGTGGGAAATAGGTCTAAACCCTATTTTAAAGAACCTATATCAAAATTCAATAATCTAAAATGATGAATTCCAATGTTGATCGACGCCTCTGGCCCAACGCAGCTGGGGCGCGGACTAGTGTTATTTTTTCCTAGTTATTTTATCTTAGTCCAAGACTTTTGGGTCTTGGTCCTAAGTCTTTCTATGCGTGAAAATACCTATGCTTAGCCATATTTCACCTTCACATCATACATGACATTCCCCAATACTCTCTCAAGCACTTGGACAAATATTTCACCCCAAATTTCAAGTCCTAAACTCATGCGGATCTTAAGGTTTCACTCAAGCCTGAAGTCTCCATTTCCGATCATCATCAAGTAATTTTCCAATGTCATGGTATGCGGGTTTCAACTATAGGGTCCTTTCACAAGTGGTGCCCAAGCTTCCTTTTTACATAAATCTCTTGTTTCTATGTTGATTTACTTATGGGTCTTACTTATTAAGATTTGATTATGAACTATGCTGGGGGTTCTTAAAAGTGTGACTATTTAAGCATGTTTTGAGCTATGAATCTTAGATATGTGTTGAGATTTGATGAAGGGTTTTGATGTATATTGCATGATGGTATTACCAAGTATTTGTGGGTGGTTTTACATTAGATTTTCTTGCAAGATTTCACTCTTGAATTGCATGGTACTACCCTATTATTACACATCCACCAAGTGTTTGATAAAATGTCTAGTTATGGATTCTTAAGTTGTCAATGGTCTAAATAATAGATTATGATTTCAATGACATTATGATGATGAAAGTTATGCATAGATGTGGCATTTTTCTTTATAGTGTTCTGAGTTGACCAAGCCTCGCTCAGGGGATTGTCGGCCCCGGTAACCACATTGAGGGGTTGGTACCTCGATTGCCTTGCTCGGGAGGTAGTAGGCCAGTGCTATCGTGATTGGGTGGTATGTACCTCAATAACCATATTGGCGTGTGCTACCATGTTGCTGGTATGTACCTCAATAACCACGTTGAGGGGTTTATACCTCAATCACCTCTCCAAGAGGGTGATAGTCCTTGGATATTCTATATTGATGGTCACTTCTTTCACGCGTATTATCTTCTACATAAGCATGAGATACTCTTAGCATCATCCATGAATGCCATATTGCTATACGCTTATTCATTACCTATGTTTATGTATTTCAATTATGCTGCTTATCTCTTATTGGATTGTATCCTACATACTTAGTACATTCAAATGTACTAAAGAATACTCTATTCCTACATGATGTCACCATGTAAGAACCGGAGCCCCACATGATCACCCTCCTCCTCCACATGGCTAGTACGATCTCTCAAGCTAGTTGGTGAGTCCTCAACTCTGAGGATTATGCCTTTTACTCTTATGTTATGCTAAGACTCTCTTTCCTTTATTTGTAAGCTTTGACTATGAGGGTTAGCCTGATTGTTTGTCTTGGACCTAACTAAGTTCTATGTTTAGAGGTGTTGTTGGACAAGTTATGTAATGATGCTATGAGGCTTGATTCTGTAACACCCCACATCTTACACTACTAGTACAATTCAAATGAAGCATGACATGGTTTGGACAAATGGATGCTAATTCTCAAATGTGC
>JAPFFP010005143.1:0-17720 GCA_026153255.1 Solanum medicagineum
ATGGTCAATTTCCAGAATTGCCCCAATGCTAGTCACCGCAACATTCCGCCATCATGAAGGTTGTATTTTCTTGTGCTTCGCCTTCGCGCTTGGGTCTAGCATGTTCGCATTTCTCTGCTTATCACCGCTCCATGACCGCATGCCCTTCGGTTGCGTTCGCGGAATGTAGCACCTGCCAAGTACCATTTTGTGCATTTTAGCTTTTTTATCTCCAATTCATCTCCAATCATCAATTCTTTTCAGCAAAGCCAAATCTAAGCCATATGTACTTGCAACACACACCATTCATAGAATAATTAACTTTCAGTTATGAAATTAACAACAAAAAATCATAAGAAAAGGGCAATACCCCCAACTTAAGACTTTTCTTGTCCTTAAGCAAAACAAAACCAAACTCAAGAGGCTAGCAATTTGAGCAGACAATCCCAATTCACTTTTACAATAATTAAATCATTTTCATGAAATGGTTGGTATCAACAATTAGCACAAGTGTATGGATTCCTATCAAGTACTCCCTCACATTTCAAAAGTATCCTTTTCAATTCAAAGCATATTCTTAGGGATGACCAATTGGAAACACACATTCTAAAAGAGTGACTCCAACTCCTAGTCGACTAACAAGTTCCGCTTGACTCGAACTTAGAAAAGCATCCATATCACCAATCCATGTCAATTTGCATGTACTCACAAAAATAAGGAAAGTCCACAAAACGCACACAACTATATACAATGCACAAGGGGCAAGGACTTAAACACTCACACTCAACAAAAGAACGTCTTTTGTACATAAATGCCACACCATAGGCTTGCCCTTATTTTCAATCAACATTGGCTCAATTTCATTTGGTTGGAAATCTCAAATGGCTTTTTAGCTTATAATGTAGGCGAGGGTAGGACATAATTTGGAAAATAGTCACTAACCCTCCTTAAGTCCCACATAAAGCATTTATTCTTTTCCAACATTCCACTTTTCTCTTTCGCATCTAAGACCATTACGCATTTAACCCTTTTTTTCCACTTAGGTGCCCCCACTTGCAACTATTTTTTAATATTTTGGAGGATTCTTTTCTTTCAAGAACTTTTTCTTCAATTTCTTTTCATTCCGAAAGTATTATTTTTCTTTTCTTTTCATTGCTCCATTCATCTTTCTTTTTCTTTTCCTTTGACAAGCCTCCAAGTGGTAGACACCCTTCCTTGTTCTTCTACATCACCCCTAAATTAGGCTTAAAGCCTCAATTGTCACAAACATCCAAAACTCAAGGAGGGATAAGGGTTGAAAAGAGGAATATCTTTTCAAAAAGGTTCAAGGCTTGTAACTAAGGTTGCCAATAAAAAGGATTTGGCTTAAAAGGGACACTAGGGGTAAAATCTATCACGACCCAAGCCTAGGGCCTAGACGTAACACAACAAATGGGGAACACGAAGGGACCCCAAACAAGCCTCTTACATATCATTACACATCCTTGGTCGTTGAAGCAATTAAACAACAACAAATGATTTGAAATTAGGGCAAAGGGGTTAAGGGGAATCCTTTCATAACATAAACATCAAGAGCAAGAGAGTCAAGGCTCATAGCATAATTACATAACTTATCCAACAACACCTCTCAACATAGAATGGGCGGGGGCCAAGACAACTTTTCGGGCCCACCCTTTTAGTATCAAAATTCAACATAAGAGATAACAAAAGTAGTAGTGCAAAGCTAATTTCCCCATACTTGAGGACTCACCATGGCTATTCTTCAAGATGACCAACTAGCCACGGGGAGGATGATCCAAAAAAGCTTTGATTCTTACATGATAACATCATGTAGGCATAGATTATACATTAGTACATTTGAATGTACTAATTATGTAGGATATAATGCAACAAGAGATAGGCAACATAGTCAAGATTCATAAGAATAAGCAAAAGATAGTATAATATCAATATGGCATGCATGATTAATGCTTGAAGTAAAACATGCTTAGTCATAATCGAGAAATGTAAACTCCATGTGGAGCATAAGTATGCTCAACCCTTACCAAACATGCTTGAGAATAGCTAAGTAGTTACCTACTCACCTTACGATATAGCCTTTTTTCGGAGAGTGTTGTTGATACCCCTACTTTACGACATAGTCCTTTGGGTAGGTAGTATGAGATGCCTCTTACGTTACAATACAATCCTTTCGGTAAGAGTCATGATTGATTCTTCCTTATGGCATGGCCTCAATGATAGAAGTCCTTAAGTATCCTTACCTTACAACATAATCTCTTCGTTAAGAAGATAGGTGCACTTACCTTACGATATGATCTTATCAGCAAGAGAGATCCTACCTTACGACATGTATTTTTTGGTAGGTTGTCCCTACCTTACAATATAATCTTTTAAGTAGGAACCAGAGTCATTCTACCTTACGGTATGGCCTTTTCGGTGGATTGTCCCTACCTTATGATATAATATATTAAGTAGGAACCATGAGTTACTCTACCTTACGGTATGGCCTTTTGGGTAGATTATAGAATGTTCATGCCTTACGATATAATCTTTTTGGTAGGATTTATGAAAATAGCTCATCAAACCATCACATTCATGTATTAAGAAAGAACTCCTCATTTTCCCAAGAACAAAACAAACATGAGAGCCCAACAATTCACTTGCAATGCCACATGTGCTTTAAATGATTTAAACACGTACATATAAAATTCCTTTGATCATCATAAAGACACTTGACTCATAACCATGTAATAGATCATCAATAACTCAAGAATCCTTAACAAGACATTTTGTCAAATACTTGGCAGGTGTGAAATGCTAGTTCAAAATCTTGCAATTCAAGAGTGAAATCATGCTAGAAAAATTAATGTAAAACCACCCACCAACACTTGGTAATACCCTCAAGCAATGTACATTAAATTCCCTAATCAAATCTCAAAGTAGATCATAGATCCATAGCTAAAAACATGATTAAACAATCACACTTTAATACAACCCCAATATAGTTCATAGTGATATTTATAATAAGTAAGAACCATAAGTAATTCCACTAAGAAATGTGAAATTCATGTAAAGCAAAAGTCTTGGGAATCATGGGTGGAAGGACCCAATGGTTGAAACCCACATACATTAGACTTTGAGCTTCTTGATACTGGGTTGTGAAAGACCTGGAACTTAGAAATTGGTTGTGGAATCCAAAACTTGTTACTTGAGTTTCCTTGAATTTGTATCGGGGTCTTGGTCGAGGCTCTTGAGAGATTTTGAGACTGTATTTAAGATGAGAGTAATGAGTTTGATCCATTTGGAATAGGGTTTAGGTGTTTTGGGGAGGTTAAGATAGAATTGGAAGTCTAAAAAGGTCATTAGAGTAATTAAAAATTACGGAAACACCATTAGTGAATGGATGGAAAAATTAGCAAAAAGTTGCCTCATTGGAGATTTGACTGGTCGTGTGGAGTGCACGTGAGAAAAGACTTAGCCTCAAAATTGCAATTGGAACACTTGGGAGAAAGTTAGCGTCATCGTCATTTTGACGGGCCACTTCACTGGTCGTGTGATACTTCACGGTTTATGTAATTCTCCTATGCACTGTATTTAGACAAGAAAATATAGCTAAGCCACCCCACGCCCAGGTGCCATGAGCCTCAGATCCCACACGACCCGTCAAGGGTGCCCGTGGCACCACACTTAACATAAATTTCCTCCCATGCCCATCAAGCCTCCTTGGAACACACCTTATGGCCATCCATACGGTCAGTGCAAGCCATACCGCCCGTGCCACTGGCCGTTTCACCTTTCTTGGGCCAAAAAAGGCCTTTTCCAGTTCAAGACTGTTCAGATGGTCGGTCAGACACCTCACTGCCTGTTAAGGAGCTCGTGTGACATCACTGCATGGGAGAATCTCATGAAAACGGTCATAACACCTTCATCCGAACTCGAAATGAGGTGAAACCAAGTGAATTGGAAAGGAAACTCAAAAATATTTAATTTGACATGTTGTTGGCCACCCAATTTTAAGTGTGCTAAAAGTTAAGCTCATTTAAAGTTGACCCTTACATTAACCAACACCAAAAACTCAACTCGTAGGGAAGTCTTGAACTCGTCTAAGTACCAAAAGTCTCCCATGAAACTATTACACCCCCAACCTAACCAATTGAGGCTTGAAAACATTGATACATAAGAGCATGGAGTTATAGGGTGTCACAAAATCAATGCATTTGTTGGCTATTTACGCAAAGTGGACTAGATTCAAACCAAAAAATGCCTAAGATCATTTTTTCCACCAAAGTCTATCAAGACCAACAAGGCAAGTTCTAGGTGACCCAAGTGCACACAAGGGTCAAAACAAAAACTCACAACACACATGACATGCAAATTAAGCAAGAAAGGATCGATATAACTCTCAAGTCAAGCACAATGGACTCATTTTGCAATTGATATCCATCTAGAAAGTAAGAGTCTCAAAAAGAGTCAAAGTGTTCTGTCAAAATTATCCCAAAACCATATAACTTTCAAAAATCGGAGGGGTATGTATTTTACACAATCCACAACACTTTACTAAATATATTAGTACCAAAAAAGTCATAATCCCAATGTATAGCTCCAAAAAGAGTCAATGGCTACTTAGACTTCACCAAAGATCATATTCTGCTCACGCATTCACACACCAATCGAAGATTTTCCCTTAAGAATGTCATCACTCAATCCATCATTGGGAATCGTCGATTATACACACCACTAACAAGAAAAATAAGAAGCTACCAAATCTACTAAACGACAAAACATAAACATTATGTATACAAGCCCACCAAGGTCATACCATAATCACATGAATCAAGCCCGACAAGGGCACATCATCAATACAATACAAGCAAGAGTCTACAAGTGGCAACAAATCCAGAGTACACAAAATAGGAAACAAGAGGCATAATCAAGTCATAATAGCACCCCTAACTGAATATGAGGTTATGTCCTCATAGCACAATCACTAAATAGAAGAGAATACGAGGGACTCCTTGAAATGATCACTTGGCACTCAAGCCTAAAGAGATGGTCAACTCATTATCTGGATCTGAAGAACGGGACTCACACAGCTGCCTCAACTTGCCCATCATCTTGTTCAGGAATTTACTCTTTTTTTTCTTATGCTTCCTGAACTTCTTCTGCCTTTACTCTATATTTTCTTGCCTCTGACTCATATGCTCAAGCCGATCACTCAAAGCTCTCTAAGTGGCTACAACTGATGCAAGTATAGGATGATCATCTGATGTAGCTCTTGGTGGTCATGTACAAAGGCCTATAATGGGCTCTCTAATCTTCTCATTCATCCTATGAATCTGGGAGGACAAGTATCTCATAGTAGGAGGACCAAATTGAAGTGGTCCTGAAGAAACTAGAGGACCTGCAGCTCTTGAAATAAACCCTCATGCCTATGATCCTGGCTTTGTGAACTACCCGGAAGAGGGATCTAGAACATCAATCTGTCTCTTTTTCTATTCTCAAGGCCACCTCTCTTCTGTAATGGATGGATAACATTGGTAGGCTTGTTCTCCTCATCATTAGGTAGGACAGACACCCTTGCCTTATAACATAGCCTAGAAATCAGTGAGGGCTGCTCCAAGCTCTTGGCCCTCCCTTGGGCCACTTCAGCAATTTGATCTGCTATGATTTATCCCATATTAGCCTATAGAACATCCAAGATAGTGGCTATGAAAAGTGCATAGTCCAAATTCACCTTTGTGCCATGTGTAGAGGGAATGACCCAAGCATAAATTATGGACAACCAATATCTGGCTTCCATCATTAACTAATATGAGTCAGTACATCTATCTGAAGTGAACCACTCTAGAGGAACTCCATCATGAAACTTGTCTGCGAACCAATGAGCACCCAACTCTCGATATATCTCTGTACATGCTCGATTGTTAGCATTTGGTAACGCATAGATAACATTGATAATTATCGGGTTGAAATTAACTCTCACTCTTCGGATCATGGTAGCCTTCTCCTCTGCAAAGTTAATCTCCGAGGCATTAGCGTAGAACTCAGCAATTATGGTGTGGTTGGCTTTGGTAGGTTCATAGCAAAGCTAGCAACCCGAAGCCTGTAACGTGCCAAAGAACTCTAACATCCTTTCATCTACTTTGTCCAAGCAAATACCTATCTCTCTTATCACAGTCCTGCCTAAGTATTTATCATACTTTCGGGCACATTGGGCTGAGAGGAATCGACTTTGATCAAAATAGGTGATTTCTTCCCTTTTTGGGGAAATTTTGGTATCATGAAGTGTGTTGTTGGGATCCATATTCAACCAATCAAACCTGCATCACAAAGCCAACATAACAAAAATATCGTATAGACATTTAAATCATGCATTGGAAATCATGTAAACCAAGAGATTGATTAGGAGAAATTTAGATCAGGTAGTGAAGCAGGATGTTTCTAAAGAGTGGCTAGCCATATTCACAGATATCTAGGCACACTAGGCTTCCACATTTGCGGAAGTTATTCGTGTTCGTGGATAGCCAAGAATTTCAAAAATAAATGTGCTTGCGACAAGTGTTCACGTTCGCAGAGAGTAGTAATCTCCTTCCTCAAATTTCCAAGGGCATTTTGTCAAACACATGGTGGGCATACATTCATAGCATCGGTTTGGCACAATAATACCACCACATCTAACCCCAACAGTGTACAAACACTACCCAAGTAACACTCAATCATTTAACACGTCAATTCATGTCAATTTTTAAAATTTACTCACAAGAATTGGCTCTGAAGATGCCCAGAAAAGTGACACCACAGTGACACACATATATACCGTGAAACAAAGAAAATGGAGAGAAATAGCGTGGATATGATAGTGTGACATTGCAATCTAAGGAATTCAGTATGTTAGATGTCCACCAATGATCAAGCCATTTTCATGGCTACACAATTTTTCATTGATAAAGAAGAATGGGGAAAGGGTAGGAAGAACATACCATTGAATAAAGAACCAAAAAAGATGAAGAGGGAAGCACCTAAGCTCTTCTTAAAGATTTACGTGGTCAAAACATCTTGAAGAATGGTTTTACCTCACCTTGTAATCAGCCATGCCCGTGCTCTTCTTTTTCTAAAAATAGGAGTGATTTGTCTCTTCATTTAACTACACCCATAAATTCTCTACCTTCATGGGCCTATAGGAGCGATCAAGCCTCATCACCTTTGTGCACTTCACAATCGCGAACATTTGACTGCCTTTGCAAACGTCTACTTAGTGCCATATTTAGCCTGATTCTGTCCAACTTTCAGCAATCCCAGACCCAATTCGTTGATTCACCTTTTTGCAATGGGCAATGCCTAGTCCCCAAAGTGTGGCCAAAACGGCCCATTTTCATCCTTTTGAAATTTTTGATGGTGTTTCCACCTATTTCTCCAACTCTAATCATCTTGACACTTCAAAACCTATACAAAGCCATTGCTAAAAAATTGAAAATTGTGATGCTTAGCCAAAAATAAAAAATAAAAATCAAGAAGCTATTTTGAGAGTTTAAAATGCAAGAATTTTTTTTAATATATAAACCGAACTTGATTGACCGCCCATTTATGTTCCACTTTGAGGCAATGAATCTTCTACCCAATGTCAAGGTGATTTTCCATTTAAGGTCATAAGGAGGGTAATGAGAGACCATTAACATTTTCTATCGGTCTCTCCACTTTAGGGACTTGAATTTTTAGCCCAACTTATCATCAACTTTCCTTTTAGGTTTCTTAGTTAGACCTGGGAGTGTCAAGAGTCCTTCTTCAAATTGAAATTCACATTTTGTTACCTCCAACTAAGCAACACTCGCAACTTCAAATGAACCAAAGTTTCCATTTAAGATTTCCAAGGCTTGCTCTTGCAACTTTAGTATCATTTCCTCAATGGCCTCTTGGATTATTATCAGAGTTGATTAAATGGTAGGCCCAAGACTTCTTCCATATCAAGCTCCACTTCTTCTTCATGAGACTCCAACTCATAGTTGATCACCTTTGAGCTGGTGGTCTCACTTACTTCGTTACTTAGATTCAAGTCGACCTCCAAAACATCAACTTCCCATTGAGACCCGTCTAACTCATAACCTCTGGCAACAAGCAAGCTTTCAAGATTGTTCCTCGTGTTAACAATTGGTGTCTTTTGGCCACTTCTTTGGCAAGTCCAGGACTCAAGTTGGAGAGCTAATCTTGACTCACAACACTCTCATCCTCATTCACATCCTAAAATCCCATCTTGCTCACCATGAAGTGTAATACTCCGAAGGAGATAGAAAAAGGGCTTATATTCATCAAGTAAGCGTTCATCATGATTAGCCATATAACAAAAGGAATTATAAAGAAAGTAAAAAGAACTCACTAATCAAAATCAGAAAGAGTAAGCTACAAGTCCTAAAACAACTCAGTACACCTATTGTTCCCCGGAAACAACGCCATCCTTTTATGTCACTGAACTTGGCTAGTTAAAGGAAGCAGGGCAGTCATAATCAGCATAATAACCCAACTTTAGAGGTCATGGTCGAATCCACAGGGAGCAATGTGCCAGCAAATAAATGGAGCAAGGACCTATGGCTACTAGATTTTGACTCAATAGGCGAGTACCAAGCAAGAACCTAACTTTAGAGGTCGAGGTTACATCCACCGGGAAGAATGTGTAGGCAAATGAATGGAGCGAGGACCTATGACTACAATCTCCAAGGCTTACAACAATTGCTACCACTCTAGTATTGGCATGGCTCCCTTTGAAGCTTTAAATGGTAGGCTTTATAGATCTCTAGTTGGGTGGTTTGATGTGGGGGACACGACATTGCTATGTCCGAATTTTGTTATGAAAGCCTTGGAGAAGGTGATGTTCATAAGGGAGAGATTGAAGACAACCCAAAGTAGACAAATGTCCTACTCCGATGTGAGGAGAAGAGATCTTGAGTTTAAGGTTAGTGATTTGGTTTACTTAAAGGTCTCACCCATGAAGGGTGTGGTCATGTTTAGCACGAAAGAGAAATTGTGCCCAAGGTTCGTGGGTCCTTATAGAGTTTTGAGGAGAGTTGGTAAGGTTGCATATGAGTTGGAGTTGCCTATGGAGATTAATATGATTCATCCAATCTTCAATGTGTCCATGTTGAGGAAGTGTGTGGGTGACCCAACTGTTATAGCACCCTTAGAGGTAGTGGGTGTTGTGGAAGATAATTTGACTTATGAGGAGGTCCTGGTGGAGATATTAGATAGACAAATGAAGAGGTTGAGGAACAAAGATGTAGAATCCGTCAAGGTCCTCTGGAGGAATCAACAAGTTGAAAGTGCCACATGGGAAGCCGAGGCAGACATGAAAAAGTGATACCCATATGTCTTCCACTTTACTTAAGCCAAAGGTAAGAACTTAAGTCCCATCTATGATTTCAAGTCTTAAGTTTCAGCCCTCATGTCATTTTGCATGTTAAGATTGTTTTTGAAAATGATGTGTAAGTGTATTTGTTGCATTCATGTCGGGCTAAAACCTTCATAATTACTTCTCTTATGCATGTTTCTTGGACATTCAAGCACGAATGTTCCCAAGGGAGAGATATTGAAACACCCTTCATGTGGTTCGAAATGCCCCATAATCGTAATTTTCATATATCTCAAAATTCCTATGTGATTTCGAAAATCCGACCTCATATTCTCGATCAGGGGGCTAAATTGAGTTAGAGATAGGTACAACTGAATCCGACTTCATATTCTTGATCAGGGTGCAAAATTGAGTTGGAGATAGGTATAACCTGGATTTTAGAAGACCCATAGCGAAAGTTAATTTTCGATGATATTCCTTATCTGATGTATGTCCGCGCCGAGGCTGCAACGCGCCTGGGAGCGAACTAGTGTAGTTGTTGATCTGTGTCTGGTCCACGTTGTGCCTGAGGCACGGACCAGTGTAACATTTTCCGATTTTCTTAATTCGCCTGTTACGACCCAAGCCTAGAGCCTAGACGTGACACGGCGCATGGGAAACCCGAAGGGACCCCAAGCAAGTCTCTTAACATATCATTTCACATCCTTGGTCGCAGAAGTAATAAAATACAACATGATGAAGTAAATAGGGATAAACAGGGCTAGCGGTCAAATTGCATATCATAAATATCAAGAGTCAAGAGAGAGAGTCAAAGCTCATACCATTACAGATTACATGTCAAACAACACCTCTAACCATAGAACTTGGCAGGGGCCAAGACAAGCAACCGGGCTCACCCTCATAGTCAAAATGTACAACAAAGAAAGAGAGTCGTAATACATATCATAAGAGCATAAACATTGTCCAAGAAATAGAGGACTCACCAACTAGCTTTAGAGAGAGATCGTACTAGCCACGTGGAGAAGGATGATCAAACGGGGCTCCGGTTCATGTATAGTGACATAATGTAAGCATAGAGTATGTATTAGTATGGATTAATATACTATGTATGTAGGACACAATGCAACAAGGGATAGGCACCATGAGCAAAATGGATAACATAGGCAATGAACAAGCATACAACAATATGGCATGTATGAATGATGATTGAAGTAAATCATACTTATATAGAACATAATACATGTGTTGGGAGAGACCATTAATAGTGAATATCCAAGGCCTACCACCTCCTTGGAGAGGTGAATGATCTACGAAGCCCTCAATTTGTTGATGAGGTACAAACTCCTCAACAAGGTTGATGAGGTACAAACCCCCAACATGGTTGATGAGGTACAAACCTCCGCCCAACATGGTTATCAAGGTACATGCCCCTCGACATGGTTGCACGAGCCTAACACCTCCCGAGTGAGCAGTCGAGGTACAATCCCCTTTATAAGGTTGCACGGGCCTACCACCTCCCGAGCAAGGCAATCGAGATTCAAGGTACTCAACAAGGTTACCCAGGCCTACAACCTACCGATTGACGCTTGGTTAATTCCCAAAACTATAGAGATAATATCATATACATACATTTATTTCATCATCATATAGTCATTCAACTTATAGGACATGCATTGGACCTTCAAAATTTCTCAAGAAGTCATATCCGGACATTTTATCAAACACTTGGGGGGTGTATAGTGCTAGTGTAAAACCATGCAATTCAAAAGTGTAATCAAGCTAGAAAATTCAATGAAAAACCATCAATAGATACTTGGTAACACCTTCAAGCAATATAAATCAAAATCTTCATTAAATCTCACAATAGATCTAAGATTCATAGCTCAGAACATGTTAAAACAATCATATCTTCATGAAACCCCAACATAATATGTAGTGAAATTCGTAATAAGTAAGACTAATGAGTAAACTAGCTTTAAATCATGCAATTTTAGGTAAAGGAAATATTGGGCATCATGGAGGAAAGGAAACCATGAAAGAAACCCACATACGTTGACTTTGGAGAATCCTTGAAGAAGATTGGAGAAGGAGACTTGAAGATTGAATGAGAACCTCAAGATCCGAATGAGTTTTGGGACTTGAAATTTGGAGATGAAATATTGTCTCAGTATTTGAGAGAGTATTTGGGGATTTCTTGGATGATATGAGGGTGAAATAAGGTTATGTTTGAAACAACCCCAAAAAGCGCCCGAAAATGTGCCTTCGAATGCTCAGAATCTTAAATTCCATATATCTCAAAATCCATGCATGATATTGAAAATTTGAATTCGTATTCTTGTTTTGGGGATAAAAATTAGGGGGTGAAGGGTCTAACCCCAATTTTAGAACAATCAAACCACAATTTCAAATTTCCAACATTTTAATTCCCAGAATATTTACTATTAATGGACCATGATGCGGACCTGTGTATTTTGTTGCCGGGGATTTCTATCTCATTCTAAGGCTTTTGGGTCTTAGACCGTTCCCAACTGTATTTTTACCTATACTTAGCCAAATTTCACCCTCATATTACCCAGAACATTTCCTAATACTCATTAAAACACTTAGTCATGTTTTCACTCCCAAATCAAAATCCCAAACCCTCATCCCAAGCTAAGGTTCTCCTTCAAGGTTTTTCTTCAAGCTTCAAGTCTCCATCTCCAATCTTCACCAAGTTCATCTCCAAGTTAAGGTATGTGGGTTTCTTTCATGGGTTTCTTTCACCCATGATACCCAATCCTCCTTCTACTCAAATTGCATGATTTAAAGTTGATTTACAAATGGGTCTTGATTATTATGAAATTCACTGCACACTATGTTAAAGCTATGTGAAATTGTGACTGTTTTGCTATATTTTGCGCTATAAATCTTTGATCTATACGAAGATGTGAGAAGGGATTTTGATGTATATTGCTTGAGGGTGTTGCAAGGTATTGATTGATGATTTTATAATGGATTTTCATGCATGATTTCATCTCTATATTTCATGGTTTTATACTACTATTACACATCCTCTAAGTGTTTGATAAAATATCTGGATGTGGTTTCTTGAGGAGTTGAAGGTCCAAAGCATGAGAAAAATGATATGATTGACTATATGATGAATAAATGAGCTTGAGCTTATGTATGTGATATACTCTATATAAAATGTTGCATTAGACCATGCCCAACCTCAGGGGACTAAGAACCTGCATAACCTATGGGGGTTTGTACTGATCAACCTAGGAAAGGGTTTGTACTTCTCCACCTAGTGATGGGGCGACATCATCACTAACCTAGACAAGGGTTTGTACTCATCAATCTAGGGAAGGGTGTGTACTTCTCCACCTAGGTGATGGGGTGGCATTATCACCTACCTACTAAGGGGTTTGTACTTAACCACCTAAGTGATGGGGCGACATCATCACTAACCTACCAAGGGGTTTGAACTTGGGAAATCAACTTGGTCTCTTATAAATATATGGTATCCTCTATAAACATGAGTTTCTTAAACATGTTCTACTTATGCATTGATCATACATGCCGTATTGTTATATTCTGCCTATTAGCTATTGTTATGCATTTTGATTATGATGGCTAATTCTTGTTGCATTTCATCCTACATACTTGGTACATTCAAATGTACTAACGTATACTCTATGCCTACATGATGTCACCATGTAGGAATCGGTGCCCAAGTTGATCATCCTCCTCCACGTGGCTTGTTTGACACTACTCAAGCTAGTTAGTGAGTCTTCGGGGACCTTAGTCTATGTTGCTCTTACTATGTATTAAGACATTCTTCTTCACTATCTATTTTGACTATGAGGGAGATCTCGGTTACTTTGTCTTGGCCCCCGCTCTTATCTATGAAGTAGAGGTGTTTGTTGGACATTTTATGTATCTATGCTAAGAGTCTTGACTCTATTGTTCTTGATTTCTATGATATGAAGGTACTTTCCCTTAGCCCTTGTTGTCCTACTTTATTATCTTTTGATGCTTGATTTATTGCTTCTGCGACCAAGGATGTGTAATGATGTTCTAAGTGGCTTGCTTGGGGTCCCTTTGGGTTCCCCTTGCACCGTGTCACGCGTAGGCCCTAGGTTTGGATCGTGACAAACTTGATAGTTGAGAACTAGGTTGGTAGATCCTCTTAGTCCAACACACTGCATTGATTAGAGTCATATTCATGGATTTGAAGTATGTAATGACTATGACTAGGAGACTGTGAGACGTTTTAGGAAATATTTCCTTTCTTCATGTTCTAAGTCATGCTATAGATTTGGGGTAAGTTTTACCCCTAACGCTTGTTCTTTGCTATGCTAGATCATGCCAAATACTTGAGGACAAAGGGCACAAACTCCCGAGGAGCAACCTAACAATGGTGAGCTCCGGGATGCTCTCACTATGCTTGCCAAAGTTATGGCCAACTAAGTCATCAAGGGTACCAAGCCCCTCATGCGACTACCTCGGGAGCTAGGGTAAGAGACTTCATGAGGATGAATCCTCCGGTATTCTATGGGTCAAAGGTGGATGAAGATCCATAAGAGTTCATTAATGAGGTCTACAATATCTTGAATATCATGGGTGTTGGGCCGAATGAAAAGGTGGAGTTGGCAGTGTACCAACTCAAAGGGGTAGCCTAAATATGGTACAATCAATGGAAGGGTGAGAAGGGAATTGGTAATGTGGTGCTTTGGGAGGAGTTCAAATTGGCTTTCCTTAATCGATTTTTCCCTCTTGAGCTTAGGGAAGCTAAGTTTTTAGAGTTCATGAACTTGGAACAAGGTGCTATGAGTGTGAGGGAGTATGCCCTCAAGTTCAATCAACTTTTAAAGTATGCTCCTCATTTGGTGGCCAATCTTAGATCTAGGATAAACAAGTCTATGATGGGGGCCTCCAACTTGGTAAGTGAAGAATGTTGCTCTGCCATGCTAGTCACGACATAGACTTATCTCGGTTGATGACCTATGTCGAGTAAATGGAGGAGGAGAAATTGAGAAAAAGAAGGGGACTTGAGGCCAAGAGAGCCCATCTTGGGGGTAAGTTGCAAAGGGGTGGTCGGTTCCCTCAAAGGCAAGGGTCTCATCATGCTATTAGTAGGGGATTTGCCAATGACCTCCCTAGGCCTTAAGGTATTGGTGTTGTGGCTCCCATTGATGTGTGTTCTACATGTGGGAAGAGTCATAGGTGCCTATTTTTGAAGGGTTCTAATGCATGCTTCGATTGTTGGGAGCTTGGTCACAAAATGGTGGATTATCCAAGAAACTGTGGCAAGGGCCGGGGTGCAAATGCAATTCCATTGTGTAGAGGTGCTCCTCAAAGTGGTTCCCCAAGGCACAATCTATTTTATGCTCTACATAGTAGGCAAGGGGTTGGTGAGGTCCCTAACGTTGTTACTGGTATCTTGAAAATCTTTGACTTTTATGTGTATACTTTGATTGATCCGGGTGCCAGTCTCTCTTTTGTTACCCTTTTTGTTGCTAAAAAGTTCCATGTTGAGTCCGAGTTGATACATTATTCATATGAAGTATCTACTCTTATTGGTGCTTCTGTTGTTGCTAGGAAAGTTTATAGGAGCTGTCCTATTTGCATTTTGCATAAGTTGTTTCCTTGTGATCTCGTTGAATTAGACATGGTTGATTTTGTTGTCATTCTTGGGATGGATTGGCTGCATGCCTACTATGCTTCTATTGATTGTAGAACCCATAGGGTCAAGTTTCCATTTCCTAATGAACTCGTCCTTGAGTGAGAAAGTCAAGATGTGGTGGTCAAGGGTAGATACATTTCATGCATTAGAGCCCGTAAGTTGATCTATAAGGGGTGTCTTTATTTTCTTGTGAGGGTTAAAGATGTGGAGTCTAAAGTCACCTCTATAGTGTTGGTTTCGGTTGCAAATGAGTTTCTTGATGTCTTCCCAAATGAACTTCCAGGTGTTCCTTCCGAAAGAAAAATAGATTTTGGTATAGAACTCCTCCCCAGACACTCAACCTATCTCCATTCCTCCTTACTGTACGGCCCCGACCGAGTTGAAGAAGTTAAAAGAGCAATTGAAAGATTTGTTGGAAATGGTATTTATTCGACCTAGCCAATCACTTTGAGGTGATCCGATTATGTTTGTGAAGAAGAAGGATGGGTCCCTTAGAATGTGTATTGACTAGCGGCATGTTAATAGGGTCACCATCAAGAATAGGTGTCCTCTTCCAAGGATTGATGATTTGTTTGACCAATTGCAAGGGGCTAGCTTCTTCTCTGAGATTGATCTTTGGTTCGGGTATCATCATGTGAGGGTGAGGAAGTGTGATATTCCTAAGACGGCCTTCCGAAGTAGATATGGGCATTATGAGTTTGTTGTAATGTCATTTGGGTTGACCAATGCACCAGCCATCTTCATGGACCTAATGAATAGGGTCTTCAAACCTTACATTGATTCATTCATTGTGGTCTTTATTGATGATACTTTGATCTATTCACATAGTAGGGAGGGGAATATGGGGCATTTGAGGGTTGTGTTGCAAAGTTTGAGGAAGGAAAAATTGTATGCCAAATATGACAAGTGTGATTTTTTTTGTCGAAGGAGGTTGCGTTCTTAGGTCATTTGGTGTCGGGGGATGGTGTAAAAGTGGATAATAAGAAAAGCAGTGTGATTAGAAATTGGCCTAGACCATTAAACCCGTCGAATATCAGGAGCTTCTTGGGCCTAGCAGGTTATTATAGAAGGTTTCTGAATGGGTTCTCCTCCATTGATTCCTCTACAACAAAACTGACTCAAAAGAAGGTTAAGTTTGTGTAGATCGATGAATGTGAGATGAGCTACCAAATATTGAAGGACAAGCTTGTGTCTGCTTCCAATTGTCACTAATGGATGGGCTTAAGGGATTTATGGTGTATTGTGATGCTTCCCGAATTGGTTTGGGTTGTGTGTTGATGCAAAATGATAAGGTCATAGGTTAAGCTTCTAGACAACTCAAGGTACATGAAAGAAACTACCCTACCCATGATCTAGAGTTAGCTTCCTTTGTGTTTGCATTAAAGATTTGGTGTCACTACTTGTATGGGGTGAATGTGGATGTGTTCACCGATCATAAGAGTCTCTAAGATGTCTTCACTAAAAATGATCTCAACTTGAGGAAAGGAGATAGTTAGAACTTCTGAAGGACTATGATATGAGTGTGCATTATCATCCGGGTAAGGAAAATATGATGTCGGATGCTTTGAGTAGGGTGTCTATGGGTAGCCTAGACCATGTTGTTGGTGGTGAAAAGGAGATGTCTAGAGAGGTACATCAATTAGCTAGATTAGGAGTTATATTGGAAGAAGCTAGTGATGATGGTGTTGTGGTGGTTGATGGGTATAAGTCTTCTTTGGTTGATGAGGTGACAGCAAAGCAAGATCTTGACTCCTCCTTGCTTGCATTGAAGGCCTTGGTGAAAGAAAGAAAAGTAGAGGTTTTCTCCCAAGGGGGAGATGGTGCCCTTAGGTACCAAGGTAGGTTGTGTGTGTGTTGTGTTGATCGTTTGAGGGAGAACATCCTTGATGAGGCCCATAATTCTTCTAACTCTCACCTATGTTCCACCAAAATGTATAGATACTTGAGGGATGTGTATTGGTGGGGAGGCATGAAGAGGGACATTGCCAATTTTGTTTTCGGTTGCCATAGTGTCAACGAGTCAAAGGTCGGGTGGCCTAACCCAAGACATAGTGATTCCCACTTGGAAGTGGGAGGTGATTAATATATATTTTGTGGTTGGGTTGCCCAAGACTAGAAAAGGTTTTGATTCTATTTGGGTGGTGGTTGATAGGATGATGAAATTGGCTTACTTTTTACCGATTAAGACCACATATGGGCTTAAGAGTATGCAAGGTTGTACATCCATCAGTTAGTGAGGTTGCATGGGGTTCCTTTGTCCATCATATTGAATCATGGTTCACAATTCACATCACACTTTTGGAGGTCTTTTCAAAGGGGTCTTGGTACAAAAGTTCACCTTAGTATAGCCTTTCACCCTCAAACAAATGGCCAACCCAAAAGGACTATTCAAACCCTTGAAGATATGCCTAGGGCATGTGTATTGGAGTTGAGGGGTAGTTGGGATGACCATCTTCCTTTGATTGAGTTTGCCTACAACAATAGTTACCACTCTAGCATCGGTATGACTCCTTTTGATGCTTTTTATGAGAGAAGTTGTAGACCACCGGTTGGTTGGTTTGAGGTTGGAAATGTGGCTTTAACGGGACCGGATCTAGTTATGGAGGCTCTTGAGAAGGTTACTATGATAAGGGAAAGGTTGAAGACGACCCAAAGTCATCAAAAATCCTATGCCGATGTGAGAAGAAGAGACCTTGAATTCAAAGTGGGTGATGGGGTTTATTTGAAAGTTTCTCC
>JAPFFP010005153.1:0-17716 GCA_026153255.1 Solanum medicagineum
ATGTATATGTGATATTAGATATTGCCTAGTGCTAGTTATATATGAAATGAACTAAAGGATATTATTTTACTACTCTCGAGAATTCTAATAGACTAGAAGTCCTTCCGATCCCTTGTGACTGTGAATTGAATGAATAAACAAGGTATATAACCCAGCAGATGAAATATAACCAAGGTATATCTTTTTTATTAGAGGTTGAATCGATCATCAGAAGAATTAGGCCAAACTGAAACAATTTGAGTTTTTCTCAAATTCGAAGAAGAATTAGGCCAAACTGAAACAATTTGAGTTTCTTGATCTATGGGGCTAAACCATGATCTATAAATGTGTATGTTTAAGGTATGATGGCCCCAAAGCCAAGACGTGAGTACATTAAAGCCATATATAGGAGGCTTAGAGATAAGACCTCGGGGGAGGAGGAGACCCCGCGGTTACTAGATCACTTAAGTAGCTCAGCGTCCGACCTGAATGGGAGGCTGATTGACCACAGACACGAGTTTCCACAAGACTAGGGCACACCAAGACCCACTCCATTGTTGTTCGCACTCCCCAGTCTAATGAGGGAGGCTATAATAATAGCAGCTCTATCCAGATGACTCCGTCCGGAGAGGAGTAAGACTCAGAGTCAGGATCCAGCGATGAGTTGAAGACAAAGTCCTTTAATGCACCACCATAAACATCACCATCACCTTCAGATCTTCTCACTAGTTGGTGGTGCGTTGCGGGCATGCGAGACATCTATACAGAGGGTATGCAGAGTAATGAGCGAGGCAAACCAACCCGCTCTATTTATGAGGAGACCCCGATCATCTCCTCTAGTTTAGATAGTGCCCCCGGTCTCTAGGACCCGATTGATAACCACTAGAGAGGTATTCCTGACCATAGTATGGGAGTTCTACGCATCGTATGCACGCACAATTCTTAGCGCTCTTCCCAATGGGAAGAAGCCCCTCGCTCAGCCCAGACTGACACAGACTAGAGGTGAAGAGCCGGCAGGTGTACATCTCAGAGACCACCATCCGTTACATGTTGTTTAGGCCCGAGATCCCAGGTCCCATATCCACGCAGAGTTTGACTACAGAGTAGGACAGACCAGAGACTTGGGTCTGATAAGAGACCAGTGCAGCAAAGCAAGCTTGATGAGATGGGTAGCCAATTTGATTGTTGAGCAGGACCCGAAGCCTGTATAGGTAGCCACTAATACAGAGCCTATCGGGAAGGCTTCTCTCAATTTTCCTGCCAAATTTTGGTGGGCCATTGTGAGGTCACGGATCTGGCTGATGCTTGCAGATAACACATTGACACTAGAGCGTGCAGTTCTAGTTGTCAGCATCTTAGCTGTCTATCTCAATTGGGCCAACCTCATCACAAAGCAGATCCATGAGACATCCTTCAAGATGTCTACCTCCATCCCCTTCCCATCCTTTTTCTATAGACTCTGTCTAGATTCGAGGGTAGAGAGTCTACAATAGTTAGACTCACTAATTAAGGTCCAGTGCACTTTAGATGCCAACCTGATTAAGGCTGAGAAGAACCTGATGGCACTCTCACGAGCACTATGCCAGCTAGCTCCTATGCCAAAGACATTTTCATAACGCAAGCTTAGGGCCTAGACGTGACATGGCATATGGGAAACCCGAAGGGAACCCCAAGAAAGCCTCTTAACATATCATTGCACATCCTCGATCACGGAAGCAGTAAAATACAACAAGAGATAGTAAATAGGGGTAAACTGGGCTAGGGAAAAATTTCATATCATAAACATCAAGAGTCCAGAGAGAGTCAAGCTCATAGTATTATACATAACATGTCCAAAAACACCTCTAACCATAGAACTTAGCGAGGGACAAGACAAGCAATCGGGCTCACCCTCATAATCAAGTACATAATAAAAGAAAAGGGAGTCTTTATACATAGCATAGATTAAAGTTAACGTCCCCGAAGTGGAGGACTTGAGAGAGAGATCGTACTAGCCACGTGGAGGAGGATAATCAAGAGGGGAGCCGGTTCCTACATGGTGACATCATGTAGGCATAGAGTATGCTTTACTATGTTTGAATGTACTAAGTACGTAGGATGCAATGCAACAAGCGATAAGCAACATAATCGAAATGCATAAGCATAGGTAATGAGTAGTATACAAGGATATGGCATGCATGGAAGATGCTTGAAGTAAATCGTCCTTACATAAAACATTATACATGTGCAAGGGGAGACCATTAATAGTGAATATCCAAGACCTACTACCCCCGGAGAGGTGAATGAGGTACAAAACCCTCAAAATGGTTGATGAGGTACAAACCCCACAACATGGTTGATGAGGTACAAACCCCTCAGCGTGGTTACCAAGGTACAAACCCCTCGACATGGTTATCAAGGTACAAACCCCTCGATTCGGTTGCATGGGCCTACCACCTCCCCAGTAAGGCCATCGAGGTACCAACCCCTCAGCATGGTTACCCGAGCCTACAACCCCCCTAGAGAAGCTTTGTTAGTTCCAAACACTATAGAGATAATATCATATACATACATTCCTTTCATCATATAGTCATTAAACTCATAAGACATGCATTGGACCTTCAATTCCTCAAGAAATCATAACCAGACATTTTATCAAACACTTGGTGGGTGTGTAGTGCTAGTGTAAAATCATGCAAGTCAAGATTCTAATCATGCTAGAAAATTTAATGTAAAACCATCAATAGATACATGGTAACACCCTTAAGCAATATATATCAAAACCCTTCATCAAATCTCTCACGACCCAAGCCTAGGGCCTAGACGTCACACGACGAATGGGAAACCCGAAGGAACCCCAAACAAGCCTCTTAACTTGTCATTAAACATTATTGGTCACGGAAGCATATAAGAGACATATGAGAGTAAGAATAGGGCTAAGGGACTACTAAGGGGAAAGCTTGCATAACATCATAAACAATAGAAAAAGAGTCAAGCTCATATCATAGACATGTCCAACAAGTACCTCTAATACATAAATAAGAGTGAGGGCCAACACAAAGCAACCGGCCTCACCCTCATAGTCAAAACAGAACATAAAAAAGAATGTCTCAATACATAATACGAACAATATAGACTAAGGTCCCCGAAGTGGAGGACTCACCAACTAGCTTGAGTAGCACCGAACTAGCCATGTGGAGGAGGAGGATGATCAACTTGGGCACCAGTTCCTATATGATGATATCATGTAGGCAAGAGTATGCATTAGTACGTTTGAATGTACTAAGTATGTAGGATGCAATGCAACAAGAGATAGGCATCATAATCAAATTGCATAACAATAGGCAATCGGCATAATATAACAATATGGCATGTATGATCAATGCATAAGTAAAACATGCTTAAGTAACTCATGCTTATTTAGAATATCATATGTGTAGAAGAGACCAAGCAAGATTTCCAAAGTATAAACCTCTTCGTAGGTTGGTGATGATGCCGCCCCATCACTTAGGCAGTGAGGTACAAACCCCTCATTAGGTGGGTGATGATGCCGCCCCATCACCTTGGTGGAGAAGTACAAACCCTTAACTAGGTTGATGAGTACAAACCCCCATCTAGGTTAGTGATGATGTCACCCCATCACTAGGTCGAGAAGTACTAAAATAGGTTGATGAGTACAAACCCCCATCTAGATTATCCAGGTTCTTAGTCCCCCCGAATTGGGCATGGTCTAATGCAACACTCTATATAGAATTTATCATATATCTAAGCTCATTTCATCATCATATAGCCAATCACATCATATCTCATGCTTTAGACCTTCAATTCAAGAAACCATAACCGAACATTTTATCAAGCACTTAGAGGGTGTGTAATGCCAGTATAAAACCATGAAATATAGAGATGAAATCATGTAAGAAAATCCTTTGTAAAGTCATCAATCAATACCTTGCAACACCCGCAAGCAACATACATCAAAACCCCCCTCAAATGTTACAACAGATCAAAGATTTATGACTCAAAAAATAGCAAAATAGTCACAATTTCACATAGATTTAACATAGTGTGCAGTGAATTTCATAATAAGCAAGACCCATTTATAAATCAACTTTAAATACATGCAATTTGAGAAAGAGGAGGCTTCGGTATCATGGGTGAAAGGAACCCATAAAAGAAACCCACATACCTCAGCTTGGAGATGAACTTGGTGAAGATTAGAGATGGAGACTTGAAGCTTGAAGAAGAACCTTGAAGAAAACCTTAGTTCCAGATACAGGCTTTTGAGCCTTGAATTTAGGAGTGAAAATATGGCTAAGTGTTTGAGTGAGTATTGGGGAATGTTTAGGATGATATGAGGGTGAAATATGGTTAAGTATAGGTAAAAAAACGTTTGGGAATACTTAGTCCCAAGACCTAGAATTCTTGGACCAAACTAAAAAAAATAGGCACCTTTTTACACACAGCGACGCGGATTGCTCTCTGGAATTCGCACTTTGAAAAATTATAATTGTTAATCTTTCGCTCATAAATTGGGGTTAGAGCCTTTTCCCCCTAACTTTTACCCTCTGAACAAGAATATGAAGTTGGATTTTCGATATTGTGCATAGATTTTGAGATATATGGAATTTAAAATTATGAGATTTCGAGGCACATTTTCACACTTTCTGGGGTCGTTTCAAAATCTCAAAATAGATCTTAGATTCATAGCTCAAAACATGCTACAAAAATCATAATCTCATGAAACCCCAACATAGTGTGTAGTGAAATTCATAATAAGTAAGACCCATGTACTATCAACTTTAAATCATGCAATTTTAGGTAAAAAGAAGCTTGGCATCATGGGTGAAAGGAACCCATGAAAGAAACCCACATATCTTGACTTTGAAGAATCCTTAAAGAAGTTTGGAGATGGAGACTTGAAGCTTGAATGAGAACCTTAAGATCCGGATAAGTTTTGGGACTTGAAATTTAGAGATGAAATATTGTCTAAGTGTTTGGTGAGTATTTGGGAATATCTTGGATGATATGATGGTGAAATAAGGCTAAGTATAGGCATTTTCACACATGGGAACACTTAGGCCCAAGACCCAAAAGCCTTGGACCGGACAAGAAAAATTGTACACAAAATGAACTGAGGCACAGAAAGCTCATTGGAAATCGCATTTTGCAATTTTAAAATTTTGCTATGGTTGCTCTTAAATTGGGGTTAGACCCATTTTCCACTAACATGAAGTCAAGTTTTTAATATAACTCATAGATTTTGAGATATATGAAAATTACGATTTCGAGCACTTTCGAGACATATTTTTGGGCAGTTTTTTGGGGTCGTTTCAGATATTCGCCCCAGAGCCCATCTCTTGAGGTTCCAGCCACCACCACCACTACTGCCAGTACAGAAGAGAGGCCCCAACAGATAGAGATAGATAAGAAGAGGGGGCCCACTACTACTATTCCGACACCACAGGCTACTCCCACATAAACAACGCATGTAGGCATGTTTTACGTGTCCATGGTGTCCATTCAAGCCATTGCGCAGTGACTGGCCCACCTGAGTCTCAGTTGTATCAATTAGTTCAGCAGATCAAGCATTGGGTCTACCAGGCAATTCTCGGATTCCTAGGGTCCGATGCACTTGCATATACGATCACTACTTTTCAGGATTGACTTTCAGCCGTGGATGCCCCATTGATGCCTTTGAGTTGAGGGGGCAGTAGAACCTGAGTACGACACAACCAACAAATATGGTGGCCCTATAAGCAAGATCCAGCAGCTCCAAGCCAACATGGCAGCAACCTTGGCCGCATCGATAACATTCCCATAGACTGCGCCCTCGGTGCTGGTGGCGAACTTAGTCGCTCTTGAGGAGCTTACACAACCTTCCCACGGGAAGAGGCCCCACACTGATGATGATCCATATATAGTGCAGTTACATGCGAAGTAGACAGAACAGGAGGAGCTACAGCTTCTCTTGAGGAAGTCGAGGTAGGATGATGAGATACGACAGGCTCATGGGCTCGTGAAGGTAAGGATGCTGGCCACTTCGGACATATTTCTAGCACTGAGGAGGCCACCATACAAGTCCAGACTCCGTTACACACTGGTGCTTAGGTGCCCAGGTATGTTTTTTGAGCCCGGTACTTTATTTGCTATTTTTTGTGTGCATTGAGGACACTGCACCTTTTTTTGATATTTGATTTGTTGTTTTTGATAGTAGATTCTTGTTCACTAGTGTTTTTTAATCATAAATCTCAAGTTTCATTTAATTTGGAATTGTGGAAGCGAAGTTGCCATTGAAGAATTTTGAGCATTCAAACTTCTTAAATCTTGAAAGTAGGTTCTTTTGATTGAGAAGAAATTAAGGTTAATGATCATTGGGATTTGTTCTCTATATCAAGGGGAAGCTGTCACGACCCAAGACTAGGGCCTAGACATGACACGGCGAATGGGAAGCCCGAAGGCAACCCAAATAGGCCTCTTAGCATATCATTTGCACATCCTTGGTTTCGCGAAAATATGAAAAGATAAATAAGCACATAGCAAATAATTTCTAAGGGAAGCGGCGCTTTAGACTCACGCTATGGGGATGTTATAGGGAAGAGGATAAACATGAATCACATAGCAAATAAGTCTAAGGGGCGGGTAAGTATGACTTACGGTATGGGGGCATTTAGGGACTTGGGACTTTCATCACTTTCCACCATAACCAATAGCATCAAATAGCACCACATAAGGGATAAGTCTCCATAAAATCTCAACATCAAATTATAGGTACATAGCGCAGTATCCAACAACACCTCTAGGCATGAATAGGACGGGGGCCAAGACATGTTCAAGGCTCACCTTCAAACTAGAAAGTAAAGTGGAATAAAGTCTCAACATGAGTAAGATAGAAGTAGGATATTGTCCCCTAACTAGAGGACTCACCACAAATAAAATCTTCACAAGTTCAAGCTTGCCACGTGGAGGATATCGAGGAGCACCGGTCCCTACATGGTGAAATCATGTAGTCATAGAGTATGTGTTAGTACTTGGAATATGTGTTAGTACTTGGAATGTAATAAGTTTGTAGGGTGCAATGCAACAAGGGAAGCAAGCCAAAGTAATCGAAATGCATAAACATAATCAAAGACTTAAGCTCAATATACCATGCATGATCAATGCTTAAGGTAAAACATATGTGGAGGTAATCATACTTGCATAACTCATAAAAAGCATAAATAAAGTGGTGTGAATAGCTCGTCCATATACCTCGTACTAGAGGCTGAGGAATATTGCATAGGTCATAATAATAAAGAACCATCATAAATCATCATAAGAGAATATCATGGGGACATGAGAGGGACATGAGCATATATAAGGAAAACCATGGATCAAGAATGACATATACCATAAAGCTTTGGGGAGTTCATAAAAGATAGAGAGAAATACAAGGTGTCATACATAACTAAAGTATTAATATTCTTGGGTGAAAAATACATCACTTTACATTAAAGCTTATTTTATTATGCAAGAAACATTGGCAATCATAATGGAGAGTACCTAACACACTTGTAGAAATTATCATGTACCTTTAGGGGAAAATACCATTTGAATTTGTGAAACAAAGAATCATAGGAACATTAAATCACCTTCGAACTTAACAAAAAGGAACCATTTAATCATCATAAGAGGGACAACTTAGAACCATAAGGAGAACATGAGCATGTGTGAGAGCAACCTTTAACCGACATAAACCATGTGAGCTAAGCCATGGAGTCCCGATGTTTTCCCTACTCCAGAGCAAAGGGGGAAGTAACTTGCCAAGGCGACCTCCTAGGGTGCCTAAGTGGATCCACAAAAGCTTTGTTATTTATCAACCTCCACTATCAATTGGTCTAGAAATCAACCTCTACTAGTGGTTGATTCCTATTTCCTACGGTGGCACGTAGTTATGGGTCAATGGGATTCTACTAACAGTCTCACATCTCTTCTAATGGGGAGCCTCCACATCCATCCTAAGGTCCACTCATTGCTAAGTAAACTCTCACAGAATAATCATGAGGAATCATGAAATTCATTATTGGAGAGGTATTCTACTAATCTATCCCATAAGCCTTGTAAAACAATGGAGGGGAATTCTACTAACCCGTCCCATAAACATTTAGAACATTAATCATCATCATAAGGATAGCTCCTATATCTTGGCTAAGCCTCTACTATCGGCTGGCATCGTAATCTTGGGTAAGCCTCTACTATCGGCTAGCATTGTCATCATATCCCTCTACTAACGGGTCATCATTTCATATCTCTCTACTAATGGCTCATCTTAGTCTCATGATCATAACTAGGTGGAGACTCACACTTCATTTATTCATTCATGCTAAACTTCATAAGACTAGTCCCATTGGACATATACATGAGGGTAATCATGCCATACACAACTTGTATAACATAACATCATAAGGAGGGTTTTATAATAACACGTAGCTTTCATAATATCTCAATGAATTTCACATAATACTTGATATACCTCATCCTCCATGACATTCATGAACTAGCATACACATAGCGAAACCTTTTCGTTATTTATAAGAAACTTTTCATAAGTCCAGAATAAACATAGAATGTCTCATAAGCCTTCATTTCTCCTTATTTAGACATCATACTTCAAGACATATAATGAATATCATCAATTTAAATCATTCTTAAATAACCTATCTCAATCATATATATCATCTTTGAAAATATGGACATGGAAACATGAAATTCATGGTATCATAACATTTATAGCTTTCAAAATATCATAAACTAGGTCGTCAAACCATCACATTATAATATCAGATAAAAGGGTTTCATATCATTCATATAACATTCTCATAAACTCATAGCATACTTAATTTCCCTTCAACATCAACAACATCCATAACTCACATGTGCTACCATAAGCCTTCATCACATAAGAGATTTGCCACATAACATAGTCAAAACATGTCGGGTATATTTATTTATGCTTAAAATCATAAAATTCAAGAATAAGGAACATGAGAGGGGTAAATTAAAGTCATCTTGGAAGTCCTTCAAACAACCCAACAACATACTTGAAAAACCCCAATTCGGGTATCATGAAAACCATAATAACGTTTTAGAGTCTTTCAAGATGACATAGCTTACAAAGCTTTAATGTAGTAACATATCATAATACCAATCACTAGTAGGAGCTCATGCATCAATAAAACAATAACCAACAAATTTCCAACATATTTCATGTAATGGAGTGATAATAGAAAATACCCATAAAGAATTAGTCACTAGAATCAATAAATTTAATAAAAATAGTTTTGGGGCTCCATGGGTGAAAGGACCCATGGATGAAAACCCACATACCTTAAACTTAGAGTTTCTTGAAGAAAAACTTGAGGAGGACTTGTGGCTTGACTTGGTTTTCTTGAATTCCAACAAAACTTCTTGAAATTCTTGATAATTGATGTCGAATTTGGTGAACATTAGAGAGGATTTTGAGAGATTTTTTGTGAATTTTGGAGTTGAAAAATGGCTAAGGATGAGGGTTTCATGTATATATAGACATTAGTTAATTAACCAATTGTACTTGCATGAGAAAGAGAGTTTTTGACCTATGGCATATCCGGTCCGCGTCGCAGCCACGACGCGCCACTGCTTGCAAAATTTCACCAAAAAAAAAAATCGCGCAGATAAAATATATCTTGTAGGTAACCGTTCCCCCGCACAATTTTGCCTTCGGAACAATAATATGAGGCCAATTTGTGAAATTTTGCATAGATTTTGAGATATTAAAAAAAATGCATCTTAAGGTCTTTCCGAGCTACGTTGAGGGGTCTTTCACTATCCCCCTCCCACCTTGGAAACATTCATCCCCAAATGTGAATAGAGATAGCATGAATAGAATGGGACATCTATAAACTCCTTACTAAAAAAAATAATGCAAATCAAACATTGTTTTCATGCAACTTTCAAAGTCTCTATCATGGAAATCATTTTTAAATACATGAGTAGCACATTTTCATAATTGCACATGAAACTTCAATCAACTCTCTTCATGAGCATGCATGCATAGTAAGTAACATGTCAAGAAAAGATAAATGATATATGAGAATGAACATGAACTACCATTGTTACCATATGCCAACACAACCACTTAACAATACATCAACCATAGCCCCACCACTTATGAAACCACTTAGTACCAACCATCTCCCTATTCAAGGAAACACATACATGCCGGGTATTGTTATAAGCTCTCTCTCTTCCCTTCCTTGCGGCCACTGGGAAGGGTCAATGCAAGTATCTTATTTTGAAGCAATCTCTAGAGTTTCCCTATCTGAACGGGTCTTGCAAGAAATAGGGCACCCCAAACTAAAAACGACAACTGGAAATCCAACTTTCATTATGATTAGAAACTCACCCTCTGGAGAATTTTATGGACCTCAACTTTTACTCTGTCAACTGGTCAATCTAATCATATCCAATCCCTTCTTTTGTGCCCTAATTCACCATACACAAAGCAACCTTCTTGACCCACTATCATTAGTAAGAGTAATAACCTTAGATACTTCTAATGGCATGACATGGATCATAATGAAGAGAAACATTTTCCAAAACACCTCATAGCATCTTATCCATAGTTGTGGTGTGCTTCACAACCATGGACAAAACTCTACTCGACGCATTGTGTTGGATGATCGAGAACTATTTATAAACCTAGTGCTTTGATACCAAGCTTGTCATGCCCGAAGAATAGAGCCTAGACGTGACACGGCGAATGGGAAAACCCGAACGCAACCCAAACAAGCCTCTTAGTATATCGTTTGCACATCCTTAGTTTCGCGAAAATAATAAAAGAAAAATAAGCACATAGCAAATAATTTCTAAGGGAAGCAGAGGTTTGGATGCACGCGGACAGCCACTACTTGCAAAATTTCACTGAAAAAAATTTTGGCACGGATAAAATATACCTTGTAGGTAACCGTTTTCCCACTCGATTTTTTCCTCTGAACAAGAATATGAGGTCAGACTTGTAAAATTTTGCACAGATTCTAAGATATTAAAAAAAATGCATCATAGGGTCTTTTCGAGCTACATTGAGGAGTGTTTCAGAAGCTAATCATAGATTTTGAGCCAATTCCGAGTTGATTTGAAGGTGTTGGGATTTAGTGTGTGTTCTTGGTGTTCTTGAAGAAGAAGAAGACAAAAAGATACATTTGATCTACTTTTTCAAGTAAAAGTTGGTCAAAGGTATTTGTTGGCCCTTAGTGGAAATTTGAAAAAGAAAAAAATTAATTTTTTTGTAAAAATTAAAAAAATAATTTCCATATCAGGGCCAACTTAGCATCAAGCAGTGAGTCAGCAGCGTTCATCACTCCAAACGCGCCACGTGGCACATGGAGCCTAGTTTCAGAGAGTAAAACTCTGCAGGTTTTTCTTACCCCAAAATATTTCTATATATGGGATGTATAAAATTTTTTCTAAATGTCCAAATGACGTGATTCTTTTTTCAATTTTTTTGTGCTTCGATTCTCTAAATATTTAGAAAGTAATTAACATATTTAACTACTTGTTAACTAGTTTTAATCATCAAATCAAATCCCTTTCAAGTCATGACCACCTTAAGGCTTTCAAATTGTTTTTGAAGTGTCCAAACTCAATTCTTCTTCTTTGTCACTCATCTTTCATTCATTCCTCAACTATTTAATAACTAATTAACATCTTTAATTACTTGTTAACTAGCTTCTAAGCATTAAATCGTCACGACCCAAGCCTAGTGCATAGACGTGACACGGCAAATGGGAACCCAAACAAGCCTCTTAGCATATCAATCACATATCCTTGGTCGTGAAAGTAACATAAACAACAACAAGAGATATAAAACAAGAGAAGCGAAACAAAGGGAAGTCTTTAATAATCATTAAAGTATAATGAGTCAAGCTTATAGCATAAACACATCATAATATTTCAAGCCTAGGGCCTAGACATGACATGGCACACGGGGAACCCGAAGTGGTCCCAAGAAAGCCTCTTAACATATCAACACACATTCTTGGACGCGGAAAGAGATCGTAAATAGGGATAAACGGGGTTAAGGGACAACTTTCATATCATAAACAACATGAGTCAAGAGAGAGCTCTTATTATACATAACATATCCAACAACACCTTTAAACCTAGAACTTAGCAGGGGTCAAGACAAGCAACCAGGCTCACCCTCATAGCCAAGTATACAATAAAGAAAGAGAGTCGTAACACATAGCACAAGAACATAGACATTGTCCCCGAAAGGAAAGACTTACCAACTAACTTGAGAGAAGTCATACTAGCCACGTGGAAGAGGATGATCAAGTGGAGCTCCAGTCCTATATGGTAACATCATGTAGGCATAGAGTATGTGTTAGTACATTAGTATGCACTAAGTATGTAGGATGCAATGCAACAATAGATAGGCAACTTAGTCTAAATGCATAATTAGGCAATAGATGAGCACATAACAATATGACATGCATGTAAGGTGCTTTAAAATAAATCATTCTTACATAGTACATAATACATGTGTAAGAAGAGACCATGTTCATGGAACCCATAGTTTACCAAGGTACAAACCCCTTTGGTTGGTTGGTGGATCATCACACCCTACCACCCATGGTAATTGAGGAACTAACCCCTCAATCCGGTTACCAAGGTACAAACCCCTTAATTGGTTAGTGAATAGTCGCACTCTACCACCCCTGGTGCTTGAGGTACTAACCCCTTAACTCGGTTATCAAGGCACAAACTCTTGATCAGTATCAAGGTACAAACCCCTCGACATGGTTACCCGGGCTCTTGACCCCCCGAATAAGGCATGGTCACTTTCCAACACTATATAGGAGAATATCATATACATACGTTCCTTTCATCATCATAAAGTCATTCAACTCATAAGATATACATTGGACCTTTAACTTCTCAAAATACATTAACTGGACATTTTATCGAACACTTGGCGAGTGTGTAATGCTAGTGTAAAATCATGCAATTCAAGACTGGAATCATGCTTCATCAAATCGCACAATAATTCTTAGATTCATAGCTCAAAACATGCTAAAACAATCATAATTTCATGAAACGCCAACATAGTGTGCAGTACTCATAATAAGTAAGGCCCATGAGTAAATCAACTTTAAATCATGCAATTTTAGGTAAAAGAAAGTTTGGGCACCATGGGTGAAAGGATCTAATGGTTGAAACCCACATACCTTGACTTTGGAGAATCCTTGAAGAAGATTGGAAATGGAGACTTGAAGCTTGAATGAGACCCTTAAGATCTGGATAAGTTCTGGGACTTGGAATTTGGAGTGAAATATTTGTCAAAGTGTTTGAGTGAGTATTGAGAAATGTTTTATATGATATGAGTGTGAAATATGACTAAATGTAGGTATTTCACGCATGGGAACACTTAGGCCCAAGACCCAAAAGTCTTGGACCAAGATAGAAAAAAATTGAACAAAAATACACTGTAGCGCACCCTTGCAATTTGGAAAAATGAAATTGCGATTCGTTTGCTCAAAAATTGGGGTTCGACCCATTGCCCACTCAAATTTGACCTCTGATCAAGAATATGAAGTCAAATTTTCGATATCACGCACAGATTTTGAGATATATGAAAATTATGATTTCGAACACTTTCGAGACACATTTTCGGGTACTTCTTGGGGTTGTTTCAATATCTCTCCCTTAGGAACATTCATCCCCGAATGTCAAAGAGACGTACATGAGAAGAGTAATCATGAAGAAATCAGCCCCAACAAGAATGCAACAATACACTTAAAACACCATGATTTCAAAATTCGTGCATGATTTCAAAAATCTGACTTCATATTCTTGTTCAGGGGACAAAATTGAGTGGAAATGGGTCTAACCCAAATTTTAGAAACTGTATCGAAATTCAGAAATCCAAAGTTTGCAATTTCCAGAGAGGTTTCGTGACCTAGGCGCGGTGCGCCAAGGGCGTGCCTCTATACATTTTTGTGCTCAGTTTTGTGGTTCGGTCCAAGACTTTGGGTTATTGGGCCTAAGCCTTCTCATACATGATACATGACATTCCCCAATACATTCTCAAACACTTAGACTAATATTTAAACAAAATTTAAGTGTCCCAAACTCATTCAGGATCTTAAGAAACTCATTCAAGCTTCAAGCCCTTATTCAAATCTAATTCAAGCTTATCCATGTTGTTTAAGACCATCGTGGGACCCCTACATCAAGCCAAGCTCTAAGGAATTTCCGTTGGCTAAGTTTTGCATAAGAATCGGTAGGAGGGTAAATTTTAAGGCACATATCTCTTAGCATACAATGAAATGTGTAGCCCACGACTTACCAAATTAAAGCTCTTTAGATTAGCTTTCCAATGCACTTGGTTTCACCGTATTTAGAGTTTAGATGAAGAGGTTATGCCTGTTTTTGTAGAACTCGTCTATGCAGGTGTATATACATTTTTTTGCCAAATCCATTTCATTTATGGTATTTCGTAAATTTAGTTATTTCTATTGGTCTTTTGGGGATTTCTATGCTATCTTAACCCTTCCTAAAGACCTAAGCCCCATTTCTAAAGATAAAATTCACTCCTCCCAATTAGAATACACTCTCAATTTCTCCCAAGAGCCTCTACCAAACCCCAATATGAATTCAAGGAAACTTAAGAACAAGTTGTGGATTTCAAGAACCCATTCCAAGTTTCAAGTCTTCATCAACTCAATTTCAAGAAATTCAAGGTCTAAGGTATGTGGGCTTTATTCATGGGTTCCTTTCACCCATGAAGCCCAATCTTCCATTTTATGAAAATTACATGACTTCAAGTTGTATTTCTAATGGGTATCTATTATTATGACATATGAGCATGAAATATGTTGGAGTTTTGTCAAATATCGTTGATTATGCATAAATATCTATTTTGAGCTTATACTATGAAGTAATCTTTGTCTATTGAGACTATACATGATTAAAGCTATGAAATCCATGAACTATTATGAAGTTTGATATGATTTACAAGTTACCCATGATGGGGTTTTACCATGATGTTGGTCGACTGATTTACATGATTTTAAGATGCATTGACTTTACTATTTCATGATCTATACTCTTGCATGTTTTGAGCTATGAATCTATGAACCTTTGTGGGATTTGATGAAGAGTTTTGATGAATATTATTTGAGGGTGTTACCAAGTATTGATGGGTGGTTTTACATTGAATTTTCTTGCATAATTTCACTCTTGAATTGCATGGTTTTACATTAACATTACACACCCGCCAAGTATTTGATAAAATTTTCGGATTATGTATCTTGAGTTGTTGAAGGCCTAATGCATGGCACATGAGTTGAATGACCTTATGATGATGAAAGGAATGTATAAGTATGGTATTTTGCCCTATAGTGTTGTGAGATAACCACTTTGATGGAAGGTGTGATGTTCATTAACCTAATTGAGGGGTTGATACCTCATTAACCTAATTGAGGGGTTGATACCTCATTAACCTAATTGAGGGTTGATACCTCATTAACCTAATTGAGGGCTTGATACCTCAATCACCTAGGATGGAAGGTAGTACATTCAATAACCAAGTTGAGGGGTTGGTTCCTCAATCACCTAGGATGGGAGGTGGTAAACCCATTAGCCAAATGATGATCTCTTTCTACACACGTAATAACACTATGTAAGCATGTTTTTACTTAAACATTGATCATACATGCCATATTGTTAATATGTTATCTATTGCCTATGTTAATGCCTTTCGATTATGTTGCTTATCTCTTGTTGCATTGCATCCTACATACTTAGTACATTCAAACGTACTAACGTATACTCTAAGCCTACATGATGTCACCATGTAGGAACCGGAGCCCCGCTTGGCTGGTACGATCTCACTAAAGCTAGTTGGTGAGTCCTCCACTTTGGGGACATTGACTTTAATCTTATGCTATGTATAAAGACTCTCTTTTCTTTTGATTATGTATTTGACTATTAGGGTGAGCCCGGTTGCTTGTCTTGACTCCCTTTCTTATGGTTAGAGGTTTTGTTGGACATGATATGTATAATGCTATGAGCTTTGACTCTCTCTTGATTCTTGATGTTTATGATATATAAGATGTCCCTTAGTCCAACTCATCCCTATTTACTACTCTCATTGTATTTTATTGCTTAAGTGACCAAGGATGTATAATGATATGTTAAGAGGCTTGCTTGGGGTCCCTTTGGGTTCCCCATGCGCTGTGTCACATCCAGGCCCTTGGCTTGGGTCGTGATAGGTATGAACCCCTTGATTGGTTGGTAGAGAGTCGCACCCTACCACCCCTGGTGATTGAGGTACTAACCCCTCAACCCGGTTATCAAGGCACAATCCCTTGATTACTATCAAGGTACAAACCCCTTGATATGGTAAACCAGGCTCTTAACCCCCCGAGTAGGGCATGGTCACTTCCAACACTATATAGGAGAATATCATATACATATGTTCCTTTAATCATCATAAAGTCATTAAACTCATAAGACATACGTTTGACCTTTAACTCATCAAAATACATTAACTAGATATTTTATCAAACATTTGGCAAGTGTGTAGTGCTAGTGTAAAACCATGCAATTCAAGAGAGAAATCATACTAGAAAATTCTGTGTGAAACCCTCAAGAAACATACATCAAAACCCTTCATCAAATCTCACAATAAATCTTAGATTCATAGCTTAAAATATGCTAAAACAATCACAATTTCATGAAACCCTAACATACTGTGCAGTGGAATGCATAATAAATAAGATCCATGAGTAAATCAACTTTAAATCATGCAATTTTAGATAAAAGGAAGCTTGGGTACCATGGGTGAAAGGACCCAATGGTTGAAACCCATATATACCTTGACTTTGGAGAATCGTTGAAGAAGATTGGAATGGAGATTGAAGCTTGAATGTGAACCTTAAGATTCGGATGAGTTTTGGGACTTGGAATTCGGAGTAGAATATTTGTCTAAGTGTTTGAGTGAGTATTAGGAAATGTTTTGTATGATGTGAGCGTGAAATATGGCTAAGTATAGGTGTTTTCACGCATGGGAACTCTTAGACCGAGATAGAAAAAAATTGAACAAAAAGCACCCTTGGCGCATAGTGCCAGGGGCGCGGATTGCTCACTGGAATTTGCAATTTGGAAAAATAAAATTGTGATTCGTTTGCTCTAAAATTGGGGTAAGACCCATTATCCACTCAACTTGACCCTCTGATCAAGAATATGAAGTCAGATTTTCGATATCACGCACGAATTTTGAGATATATGGAAATTTCAATTCCGGACACTTTCAAGGCACATTTTCAGGTGCTTTTTAGGGTCGTTTCAGTATCCGTTGGTATGTTTGAATGTACTAAGTATGTAGGATACAATGCAACAAGACATAAGTCAATATAGTCAAAATGCATATTAATAAGCAATTGATAAGTGAGATCTCAACAAGGCATGCATGGCAATGCTTGAAGTAAAACATGCTTGTAAATTATTCAACTTGCATAGGACATAATACATATGCGGGAAGAGACTCTAACCGACAAAAGTAAGACCAAGCGAGCTACAACTTGGAATCCCAATAATCACCCCTCATCGGTAAGAGGTGGTCTACTTGCCAAGGTAAACCATACTTCACCTTATGAAAGTGTCACGACCCGACCCCGGGGCCGTGACTAGTGCCAGTTAGGCACTAATCCAAATACTAATCACAATTACTACTTAA
>JAPFFP010005164.1:0-17716 GCA_026153255.1 Solanum medicagineum
CCTACCAATATAGTTAAATTCCGCATATATAATATCACCCTGGAAGTATCCAAGACAGAACCCATAATAACTCTTTCCTAGGTTTCCTTTGCTTGCACCATTCGAGCTGCATTTAACCCATCCAGCTTGTGGAGGCTTCCAAGCTACAAGTCTAATCTGTAAATGAGGCTTGTAGCTTTAGAGCATATCAAAAATGTCTGGCCAATTATCTGAAAGTCTAGACCAAGATGGGAAGAAAAGTCTTATTAATAATTGTAGGTTCTTTTTACACTTAGTAAAAACCTTCCAATCAGACATTTTCTACCCATATTTAATTGCATTCCTTTTCTTCCAAAGCCCCCACAATATGATTACAGGGATCGCATTCAGTATCCCTTTATCCCTCAGTCCTGTAACATGATCCCACCATTCATATAGAGTGGTGAAGAGATTTCATCCAGCTGCCTTAAAACCTGCACATGTAACAAAATGCCTCCACAGTTTTTGGGCTGTAGGGGCTGTCAGATTGATAAAAGTACCATGAGTTTTCTCTACATCATTATTGTAGCAACCACATTTAGAGATCGTTGATGCCCGTTGTTTGCAGGACATCATCAGTTGGGATTCTCTTCTTAAATAGCCTCCAGAAGAAAAAGGACATCTTGTATGGGATTCCTTTTAGCCAAACCTTATTTTTCCATTGTGCCCCCATGTTCTTCTTCCTAGGCAAATCAAAAGCTGATTTGACTGAAAATTTCCCATCTATAGCTGTCGTCCAGTAGGATCTGTCAATCTCTTCTGTCAGTTTTGGCTTAATATCAGTAATGATATATGCAGCCATATCTGATGTAATAACTTCCCTTAGCATGGCCTCATTCCAATCTGTATTCAAGAAGAACCGATTCACCTCTATCTCATCCTCTTGGGCATTCTCACCTTCCAAGTAGTACAAAGGCCCACACTTAGTCCAGTTGTCAAACCCAAAGCTAGAGTTACCACTTTTGATATGCCACCAAATGTAAGGTTTTACCTCTTCTCTAATTTGAGTCATACTTCTCCAGGCCTGAGATGCACCCCTGCTATTAACAAAGCATAAGTGTACCTTTTTACAGTACTTGTTACCCATATAGATACCCCATAGAGATCCTCGATCAATATAATCTTACCTCTATGAGACAAAAATCTATTCTGCCATGCCAGCACTCTTCTGGAGAGTTTTCTGATGATATCCTCATAATATATTCCCCTTTTTCCTCCCATAGTATACTGGGCAACCAAGGTAGGTGAATGGAAAATTCCTTGCCTGATGCCTGTTAACTTCCTCAGTTTGATTGTATAAATCAAAGGTGTCTTCTCATGAAGATAGAAGAAACTCTTTGAATTATTAATCAACTGTCCTGAAATTTCCTCATACTTCCTCAGAACTTGCATAATCTTGATAACAGAATTCCTTTCTCCAGAACAGAAAAAGATTATGTCATCAGCATAGAATAGGTGATTAATGTCTGGACTCCACTTTGGCATGCCATACCCCTTGAAGTCCTTGTCTTTATGGAGACTGTTGAGACCCCGCAGGACTTCAGCTGCAATGATAAAAAGAGTCGGAGACAAAGGATCTCCTTGCTTCAATCCCCTTGATGACCAGAACAACCCATGTATCTGCTCATTAACTAGTATTGAGTACCAGTTATTGGAAATTAGCCTCCAAACCATATCTTTTGGAATTTCTGAAAATCCAAAACTTCTAAGCACCTTAGTCAAGTAAACCCAGGATACTTGGTCAGAAGTTTTGATCATGACTAGTTTAACTACCATATTGACCAGCTTATTCCTTCTGTTGATGTCCCTGACAATTTCCTGAGTTAGCAAAACATTCTCCACTATACTCCTTCCTTTGACAAATCCAGACTGGTTTAAAGATATGATCTTTGGTAGTACCACTGTCAATCTATCATGCAGAACCCTAGAGACCACTTTATTTATGAATCCACTCAACCTAATAGGCCTTAGATCTAAAAAAGTCTTGGGGAACTCTTTCTTTGGGATAAGGACCAAATTAGTATGAGTAATGTACCTGGGTAGCTCCTGACCACAGAAGAAAGCCTTCACTACCATTACCATATCATTAGCCACAATATCCCAGCAATTTTGAAAGAAAGCTCCACTAAATCCATCCGAACCTAGAGCACTGTCACCACCCAATCCAAACATAGCCTGTTGAACCTCTTCCGCCTCAATCTGTTCAATCTCCGAGTCTGAAATCAGCCTAGGAATGTGCTCTAACATCGACCAATTGTTAATGCTTACATTCTCAGTAAATTGATTTCTGAAGAAGCTCATTGCTACATTCCCAATTTCTGCTTGAGTTTTCAAAACATTGCCATCTTCATGTTGGAGTTAATACAGATGCAACTTTCTCCTTCTACCCTAGACATATTAGTGAAAAAATTTAGCGTTTTTCTCTCCATGAATAAACCGGTTCATCCCTGACTCTGCTTTCAAAATTCCTCTTCAAGTTTCACGAATCTCTTCAGGTCTGCCTCCACCTTTTGTAGTTGAGCTCTATTCTCTGGAGAGGAATCAAGCTCAAACTGTATTTCTTTAACAGTTATCACATCTTACAAAGTTGCTTTCTTCACAAAAATATTACCAAACTTAGCCTTAATCCATTCCAATAAAGCCTTCTTGACTCTTTTCAACTTTGCTTGGATCATAAAGAAAGGAGAACCTATAAAATCTGTCACCCAATTGTTTTGGACTATTGATTTAAAATCTCTTGAAACAATTAGGATGAGTAATATATACATTTTCTTATCCATTATTTTATATTCGCTGCTTTTCTTGTGGCTTAAAAAAATGCCATGGTTGGAATCATCACACGATAATCATTTCAGTTTCTTTAATTCAACTTTCTACCACAACAAACACGTAGAAAAAAATATTGGACACGTCAATATTATAAAATAATAATTTATTTTAACCTGTGATAAGAAATCAATTATCCTTTTTTTTTCTACGAATTTATATATAAGATTTTTTTAACATTTATGATAGAAAGTTATCAGTAATAATCTTATAAACTACTCTAGCTAGTACTCATAAATTTTTACATCATATCAAATAGAAGTTCAACTCTTCCTTTGAAGTGACGGAATTTAAAGTTAGAGGCGGCTTATATGTAAAGTAAGTAATTGGCATTAAAAGGTGAAGATAAGATTGGTTAGTTGCATTTCAATCGCCTTAGTACAGGAAGAAATAAATCATGACGATAGCTTATGTAAAATGTGCAAAAACCTAAAGGCATCTTTAGAGTTCACTTTTTTGAACCATCACTAATAAATAAAGTTGAAAATATATTTAAAGAAAATGAACTAATGGAACATTTTAATCGCTTGATTGGTTCAATATTATCTGAACTTTTAAATATTTTGGTAGGGTTAGATTGTAATTTTCTATCCTTCCCCACCCACCCACCCCCAAACCTAAGTTAAAAAATCAACAACCAAAAGTGATGTAGAGAAAATCTTTTCAAAACAATCTGATTTATTTTCTAAGTTACATAGAATTAAGAATGATTATAATCGTTGGAGAAGTGATAGGGCTGGGCTTTACGGTCCGTGGGACAGGGTCGTCATGAAAAAGATTCCCCGTCCTATCTTATCTGGCACCCATCTTATTTAAATTGAAAATAATTTATCTTTAAAATTTCTTTTTTGTCCCTAATGAAATTATTTTCAGTCACACAAATATCTAAGAATGGCTTTAGACCACAAATTTCAAAAGTCTTCCTTTTTTCCTTAAATACAGTACCAAGTCAAAGAGTGCGACATAAATTGAGACAACTAGAGTAATTAAAAAACTAGAGAGCTTCTATACATAAATAATGAAAATACTATAATAGAAGGAGAAGTGTTTAGTATGAGTAAATGATTGGTGCAAGTATATAATGTCAAGCTTGTCTAATAATAATAACGATAAAAATAGTCTCTTGTGTTTGGGATAGCTTCAAAGTAGTTAGGGGTGTGTATCAATAGATTCAGTCAGATTTTGTGTAGTATTAGTTAGGCTTATTGGTTTTTTTAATTTATAAATGCGTTAAATTAAAAACCAATTGAATAAATAAATTAGTTCTTATTGATTTTCAATTAATTAATTTTTAATGATTTGATTCTCGATCCAATCGATAAAAAATGTTACAATCTTTTTTTGCTTTCTCTTCTTTTCATTTGTTCATAACTGCATTACTTTCATGTATATAAAAATCCATGGAAATTACAAGCAAAAGCAAATTCAAATACACTATTATTAAAATAAACTTATTTTTTCTTTCTTTCTGGTTAAGTAGCAAATTTGATTGCGATAGCAACAGTAGCAATTTCTCAAAAAGATAAATAAGGTCCGTTCATAATTTACACTGATGGTTAGAACCCCACCAATTAGCCAACGACTTTAGAAAAAAAAAATATACAACTCAAAATAATAGGGTGTCTGTTTAACATCTAAAGCTACTATTATATAATTATGAAAATATAATTTTAATATAATCCTATAGGCTATGAATACGATCATTAAAGACTTAAAATCAAAAATCAAACCAATTGATATTCTTAATATAATAAATTTAAAACTCTTTAACCAATAATTCAATATTAATAATATTTTTTGATTTGATTTATTGATTAAACTAATTTTCGCACTTTCCTAAAAGTAGCCCCTTGAATATAAGCAGTTTCACCTTTTAGAATTTGTCAAAAATGATCATTTTTGGTCTCCAATGAATATTTAACAAACTATTCATGAGATTTGACAGAAAATAGTATAAAAAGGAATTTAGCAAGAACACACGTTTGAACTACAATTTTTTACAAATCATATTTTTTTTAAAGTTAATCTAATTGTCATGACCCCCCCCCCCAAAAAAAAATTGGGATCAAGACTAAAGGGTCACGATTCTCAAAAACAAATAGTAATGGCGAACACTATAGATAGATAAATAAGGAAACACACCGTTACTAATATTCAAGATCTAATGTCACAAATATAAAAGAGCATAAAAAATAATACCGAATGAAAGTAAATGGCAATATAGTCTTAGAAATACACTAAAGACTGTTGTACTGGAAAATGATATCTAATGGGAATTTGAAACCCTGAGTCTCACCACTAGATATGGGTAGAATCAACTACACGGTCTGAAATCAACTACAAAATGAAAATCCTTGGTTGAAAGCTGTAGGGAGAAGAAGTAGGGGTGAGTACACATAATATGTACCCAACAGGTTTAACCGACTGAGAATAGAAAATTAAATAAGCTAGCTATGAAATAATATAGATACACCTCCACATGCATCAGGAAAATCAGTCCAACAAAGTGCCACCAATATATATCAAATGATATAGATAAGGTAAATATAAATCAAGATTTAATATTTTACCCAGATCAAGTAATGCAATGATGATAATGATGGAATGTGTGCAATGCAAGGTGGAATCAAGACTGTCGCGCAGTCTGTCGTCTATACCCCCATCGAGTTATATCAAATGATATAGATAAGGTAAATATAAATCAAGATTTAATATTTTACCCAAATCAAGTAATGCAATGATGATAATGATGGAATGTATGCAATGCAAGGTGGAATCAAGACTGTCGCGCAGTCTGTCGTCTATACCCCCATCGAGTTAAGGCTCCGTAGACTAATGGGATCCATGGGGACCTCACAAGTCATGTACCTCAATTACAATCATGGTATCTCTGTATGCCCTTGCCATCTCCTTATGGTCAAGGATATTGAAAGTGTCATAGTCTCTCAATATCTCCTTGCCGCCTCCTTGTGGTCAAGAAATTTAAAAAGTATCACAGTATGTGATTATCTCCTTGCTACATCCTTGTAGTCAAGGATTTTAAAAGTGTCCAATTTTTCTACAAAAAAGGTGATCCCACAATTCTCAGTTTCCCAGATGTTACAATATGCCATATGAGAATGCATGCAAATGAAACACAAGATATAAATATTATTCAGCTCAACAAACATAATAGATAGCAAAGTTCCCAAATCTCGATAATTTCATAATAGATCTCCCATCTTTTATTCACAACAAACTATCAATCTTACACTATAAGATAAACTCTTATTTAAAATCAACGTTTAGAGATGAGCTAATAATCCCATCTCTAAAGATATATGTTTTGGGATGAGATTATATTTCGGTGCTTATTTATATATTTTATTACGAAGATACTAAATTTGATTCCTAAAGAATTTATTAACTAGTCCCAAATTGTAATTATAGGACCAAAGCGGGAAAACTTTTGTTTTCGCCAAAACATAGGTGACAAAATCTTTTTACTGGAGGTCCAAAAGGAAAGATGTGAAATATTAGTGTGGACTCTTGTATACTCTCAAGTTCCTTTTAAAAGTGCACATTAGTGTTGAATTATGATATGAAACAGGTCCTGCTATTGGTAAAAGCTAAAGAGAAACGGTTCCATCTGTATATTTGGAATTGAGCTACATGCTTTGTGGTAGATTTGAAGCACTTGACGGCATACAGGGGCCGAGGCCACACGCTCTGTGATAATAGATACTTGATTATTATGGATTGGAGTACACGCTTTATGGCATGTGATAGTGAATAATTTGAGGGATCGGACCTCATGCTTTGGAGCAGATACATGGACAGATATATCTTCCATGAGTCCTAATCTAATTTCATCAATGGATGTGTATCGTAAGATAAACATATATTGTGATTACTTGACATTGCATTAAATCACTTACACTTCATTTCATCATATTTTATTTCTTTGCACTGTATTCATGTGGATAATTGTATGAAGTATGATTTGATGGTTAATTATTTACTTCTAATTTGTAGGGAAGAATCAGTTAGATGTACTGTATATTTTAATTGTGGTTGTGTGTGTATAGTGTATGTTGGTTTTGTGTAGGTTGTAGTTTTGGAGCTTTAGTTGGAGTGGAAGGAGTACTTATGTTCTTAATTCTCTACCTATGTTTAGATCTTCTTGCTGGGTACTGCATTATTTGGTACTCACCCTTACTTTTACACGTGGGTGTAGGTTGTGAGCTTGGTTCCAGTTGATGTTTCACTCTATTTTTGGACTGAGTCTTAAGAAAGTCTAGGAGATAGCAGCTTGTCTCTTTAGACTTCTATCTATTTACTATTTTTGTTCTACTTGAGAATCACAGACATTTGAAATTTTAATATTTTTTCTTCAATTTCAGTTGTGGTAGAGGCTTGTACATGTGCCACTAGTCTTGGCTGATTTTTAGATCATCGATCTTTTCCCCTATTGCTTATCCTTCTATATTTAAATCAGTACTTTTGCTTTATCTTTTGCATTACGTTGCTATATCTTATTTAGGCTAACTTGCCTTGGTGGGTAATGACAAGTGTTATTACACCCGATTTTAGGTCGTGATACGATATGCTTACTTTACCTGTCTACTTAAGCAACTAACGGTCAATTGATGTACCTACTTCAAATAGTTGATTTTACTATATTGTTTTCATTAATTATTTCTTCCGCTGTTTCAACAATGACTCTATAATATTGCCTCTAAAAAATTATTTTTCAGCCGGTTTAACTGTGATTTCATTATATCAACCTAATCAATTATTTAAGTCATGTAAATATTGAAATTATGATAAAACAAATACAAAAATAATAAATTTGGTCTTCCTTTTTAAACTAGGTAAACTAAATTAAACAACAATTTTTAATATCTTTTGATCATATTTATGTCAAAAAGAAAATACTTTTAAAAAAATAAATATAAATAAATAAAAAAATTTACATATATACTAGAAATAATGTTAAAAGTACTATAACTCACATTAATTATCAACTCAAAATTTAAAAAATATATAAAAAATTTAAATAATTCTTAAAATGTTATCAGTGCCACATAAATTGGGACAGAGAGAGTAACATACATTATTTAAAATTTATATAAAACGTACTATAAATTACAATAATTAACAATTTTAAAATATTTTTTAAAAAGTAAAATTTTAATTGACTCTAAAAAATTTATATGTAGAACATAAATTAAAATAAAATAAATGACATATATTATTTAAAAATAACATAAAATGTACCATCAATCGTATAGTAAGAACATAAATTTTTTAAAAATATATTATAAAAATTTACTAATATCACATAAATTGTGATGAAAAAAATTACATATACGGACTCGTGTAACTAATCTTTAAGATAAATATTAAATTTTGGCTTCCATGTGTCATGTGCTAAGAACGATTATTTTTTTCATGCCAATTGTTGGACATACTTATCATACAGTGCCAACTTACATGATAGGTAGTATTTTCTTTTTTCTGGAGTATTGCATCGTGTCTCTTTTTTCGCTCTTGAGAAAAAAGCGTCGATTGTTCTCTGTGGGTGTAGGATCACATCTATGAATGGCTTAGTTATTCAGATTTACAATTTGTACATGTGACTCACTATTCTGGTTGTTGGTTATGAATAAAGGGATCTTATTTATCCCTCTATAACCTTTATAATAAAAAGCGAAAATTATACAAAATAGATTTAATTATAAAATTATTTATTCAAATTGAATACAATTTAAATATTCGTAATAAAATTATAATCTAAACTATTTACTTTTTTACCTCACTCTCTCTTTCTTATTCCGTGCATAACGTTAATATCACTGTGAACTAATCCAATGTGATATTCCATCGCTATATTGATACTATATCAGTATCATATATACTCCATTGGTATATATCGATACCCTATCAGGATTAATGTATTATATAGGATTGGGATCTTTTTTATATAAATAATTAATTAAAAGAAAATTATTAAAGTCACAAACTTATTTATTAAAATTTAAATAAGTAGAAAATATATTTTTGTAATACTCAGTCAGTATATTAATACCATATCGATATTATATAGGGACTAAGCTTAATCCTCTATGATACTGTGTCTACATATTGCTACTCTATTGATATCCTCTGTAATACATCCTCAGTATATTGATACCTTATCGATATCATATAGGATAGACGCTAATGTTAACATGCGAATTTCGAATTAAATATATGTCATTTTAAAGTAAAAAGGGGTATCAAAGTAGTGAGGCATTTAAAGGTAAATACCTTCCCTTTTGAGGGTATAAATATGGTTTAACTAGTTATTGGAGCTCGTGCTCAATAATATTAATTTTTATGGTAACTAAATATATTTGTACGTTTTAAAAGTGAGTTAGAAAATAGGTTATAAGTTATTTTTAAAATTGAAACATAACATTAAACGAATTTTTAAGGTTAAACACAAATTTTCAAGTAAAATAAAATTTATTTTGAGAAAAATATGAATCATAATTTCATTCAAACCGATAGCACAAAAATAAAAAGAAATGAGCAACTACACAAGTAACTTTTTATCTTTTCCACATCAACAAAGAATACACAATTGCTACAATAATTTTTAATTATTAGAAATATTTATTCTTTTATTTTTCACCTTTAGTATATCAATAAAATTCTTTCCTTCATATTTTATGTTCAACATTAATTATTTATATTACAAATAATTTTAAAAAACTCAAGATCATATGTCAATTAATATAAAAATTAAAATAAAATACTCATAATAATTATTAATTTAAGATATATAAAAATTTTAAAATGAATAAATAAAATAATTAACTACACACAAAATATAAATGAAGTCCACAAAATATTTTATGAACTTCATATAATAATAAAGAATAATAAGCAGATAATTCAAGCTGACAGAGAACTGTTTTATTCGCATTTCTTGTATATATAATAATATAAGTTTATTGATTAAACAATATTCTCAAGGTGGAAATTTAAGTGACATATTATTTTTTTTTTACCATACCAATCATATGCCTTCAGAGAAAGTTCACAATGTTACTTTTTTTCTCGATTTAATTTATTTATCTAATTTTAATTTGATATCAAATTTAAGATAGTAAGGAATTTTTTTGAATCTTAGAAGTTAGAATAAAAGTAAATAGAATATACTAAAATATCGCATACCATGAGTGAAGTTACAGGTGACCTATGTGGTTGACAAAATGAGGGAAGCGAGACTGCGATGATTTGGATATGTGCAGAGAAAAAGTATTGATGCTCCTATTAGGAGGTGCGAGAGGCCGGAGTTAGGGGTTACACAGAGGGATAGAGGTAGACCAAAGAAGTATTAGAGGGAGGTGATTAGACAAGATATGGTGAAACTTCATCTCACCAAGGACATGACCTTAGATAGAAAAAAGTGGAGGCCGCATATTAGGGTTGAAAGATAATAGGATAGTAGGGGTAGGTTGATGTCTGGTCCTGCGATGTAGTAGGTTAGTAAGATTAGTCGTTTCTTTATATCATGTGGGGTCATTGTCTGTCTTATATTTGTTACTTTTGTCGTATTTACAGATTATCATTTGCCTTTCATTATTAGTCGTTTTCCTTCCTTTCTTTTCTTTTCCCTTTTTTCCATATTTAGTATCTTCTGCTTATGAGGGTTAATTGTTCAGACGAGGGTTTTTCGAAAACAACCTCTCTAGCTCAATGACGTAGTGGTAAGGTCTGTGTACGCTTTATCCTCTGCAGACCCCACTTATGGAATTCTACTGAGTATATTACTGTGATTTAATTTTAAACATGTAACACAAAACTTAAAATTAAAGAATTGTCAAAAAGAAAAAAATAAAGACGATATTCCTTTTAAAACGAATTTTTTTAAAAAATGAAAAACAATTGAAACTGAGAAAGTAGTTAATTAATATAAAAGAAAAAGCTCATGTTTTATTCAATAAAAATGAAGAATAGTTTGCTTTTGGTCATTTTGCAATATTATTACTAGTGCTCTGTGCTACAATTAACCCACATGGAACATTGATGGTGTTTGGCTTATTATAAAGATTCCCCACTATGATAATGCCAAACGTGTAGGAATATAAGAGGCCATGAGTCTTTGTTACAACTTATATATCTTCACAATCAGTTAATTAAGCTTTAAAAAGTGATTCACTCAACATGGGTTTCACCAATCTCAGAATTCGAAACTTAAAAAAATCCGAAAGCAACAAAAGCGTGCGGCCGTAACACAAAGGCTGGCCATTTTCACCATATCGCTTGAATGACACAAAAGTAAGCAAGTATAGCACTATTCTAATGCTGGCCAGTCTTTATTTCATTATATGTGGATTAAAAAAAGGGCAATGAAAAGATCTGAACCATTATTTAATCCCACGTTTTACATGCTTACATGTCACTTGGTAACACAATGAGCATTAAGGACAAATATATCAAAAGATAAACTAATTAATAATTAGTATTACGAACATTACATTACACTCAGGATATAATTTAATAATTAGTATTGCAATTATACCCTTTCGTAAGTTGTTACTTTGATCTATTTGAATAGTTGGAATTGTAATCCTGAGTTTTAAAAATTGAAAAGATGAGTTTTGGTTTTTTTGAAAGCTTAAGTTGTTGAAAAAGTGAGTTTTTGTTTCTATTATGAGTTTCAGAGGTCGAATCGGGGATCCATCGATCCTATTAGCTCCGAAATGTTGAAACTGAACTACAGGAAGTTAAAAACTTAATTTGGAGTTAAAATGAGGTTTTTAGGCCCAAAGTTGTGATTTTAGTCGTTTCCGAAACTTGGTCAACATTCGGAGTTCAGATCTCGGATCGAAATTCCGACAGTTCCAATAGTTTCGGATGGTGAAACTAACGTTAAAAATGGTCTCGTCATAATTTTTAGAGTTTTCGAGGGTAGTTTTGGTATTTTGAGTTTTAAACTAGTTTTATTGACTTGCATTGGTAAATGTGTCGTGGAGACCTCAGAATCAAATTCTGCTGATTCCGTTGAGTCCGATCACTGCTTCTAGTATGGATACATATAAAGTCTGTGAAATTCTGAGTCCGGATGAGTTTTGGGGGTCCATTTTGATTTTTCGCTATGGCTAGTGGGGGGGGGGGGGAGGGCGTAACCCGAATTTGCACTCCGCCTTCGCAGGTATATGCCCTTTTTTTCTCCGTGATCGGGGGCAAGGGTCCGCCTTCGCGGAGTACATTTTTGTTAAGTCATTTTCAAAGACGTAAAACCCCCCATTTCCATTCCATTTTCAATATTTCAAGCTTTGGGAGGCGATTTTTGAAGAGGATTTTCAGAGAAATCTTTTGGGTAAGTATTTCTAACATTGTTTTGATTTGTTTCCAATGTTTTTATCTTGATTTTTACTTGTATTTCATGATTTTGAATATCCAAAATTGGAAATTTTTGGTCTATGATTTTGAAACTTTAAATGAGGATTTATCCATCGATCTAAACTCGATTTTAGTGGAATTTTCACTCAAGACTTTCATTTTTCGTGTAGAATCTGATTTTGAAGTCAATTTCCAGACTTGAGACATTCAAATTTTAGCCCTAATTTTGTCCATTTTGTCCCTAAGCCTAAACTATGTCAATATAGGTATCAAAATGCTTCTCTTGATGAGTAGTAACTATTGTTGATAGTGGTTGATCCAATTGGGGGCTCAATTCGAGGATATGATTTGATTGAAAGCTTGTCAGAGTCAATTTCGGCATCGACGTAGGTTCGGCTAACCTTTTGGGACTAGATTTGAGTTATTGATCTTGTCATGTGATACTTGTGAGAGATAGATGGATAATTGTGCAATTGAGTTGTTGTGTTGAAATGATTATAGAAAGCGTATCTGGTGAACCGAATTATGATACAATCTTGATCTTATTGATGAACTGAGTTGAATTATGATGAATTGATGAGTACTTGAGATAAGAATGTGACTAAATGAGTCTTGTTGGCCAATTAGGATGAGTAAGGTCCGGTATTATAGATATACTTATATTGTTGGGTCGAGAGAGGTCCGGTATCATCATTATATTTGTATGTTTGGGACGTGTCAAGTCCAATATCATGGTCATACTTGCATATTTGGGACGGGTTAGGTCGATAATACTGATATTCTTGCATACTTGGGACGAGTTAGATCTGATATTATTGACATTCTCGATTATTGATATATCTATGAAGATCTAAAATGTGATGATGGTTTGGGCAATACTTGTGACACTTGATATTATTCCTTATGTGCATAGATCATTATGAGTTTCATGCCTCAGTATTCTTGTTGTAATGCTATTTACATGCTTACAGGCATAATTGGATTGCACTGTTAATTTATATCCATTGTGTGTGGCTTGTTACATCCCTTGACCTAGGTAGGAGGCAAGGGAATTATGATTCACGTTGGAACCACCCCCTTGACCCGGGCAGGGGGCAAGGGTGAGATTCATGCTTCACATATCTTGACCATGGGCAGGTGGCAAGGACTTGACATCATATTACTACTTGACCACAGGCAGGTGGAAAAATTGTGGCATGCTGATATTACTTGACCACTGGCAAGTGGCAAGGCTGTAATACCTTTGGTATTTGCCATGATTAATTGTGCATTATATTTCTTATTGTGATTATATGGCATCATGGGTCTTGAGGGCATTTTAGCTCATTATTATAGTACATGTATTATCATTTTGTGCTAACCTTTTTAGATGCAGGTATAGGGTTCTTCGTTGTGACATACTTGTTTGATTTCTATTACACAGTTGGTTGAACCTACTGGGTACATTTTGGTATACTCACTCCTACTTTGTTTCCTCCTTGTAGATCGTGCACAGGACACAAGATAGTGTAGTTGATCTTTTCATCTAAATGCTATCATTACCATCCAGATCTTAGTGGTGAGGCTCAAACTCCGAGTCGCCATAGATCTTTGGATCCTATTTTATCTCCTTTCTCTCAGACTATGTATCAAATATTTATAAGACAATATTGTATTTGCTTTTGAGACAGTTTTATTTACCTTCAGTGTTTTTTTATATGCTTTTGTACTCATGACTCTAGGTTTTGGGAGATTCTCTTATATCTTATGAGTTGTTCCTTCTTTATTTATCTTTCTTTAGTTGCAATCTATTTTAGGTCGTGAAAAGTTTTATATCAGAGTACTAGGTTCTTTGGGCTCGTGAGTCAAGAGTAGGGTGTCTAGTAGAGTCCCACGAATTGGTGTCTAGACGTCCACACCCATCTTCAGGAGGCTATGGAATACTTGTTAGGAAAAATTTTCACATTTTGCTTCCATTTAAGCGTTTCTTTGTATTACCAATTTTGGAAGTGTCTAATCTACTCCTTCTATGCAGATGTCGATTACTCTATCTCGAAGCTTAGTGGGAGAGACCGAGGTAGCTGATGTGGCTCCCACCCGAGGTCGAGGAAAGACTAGGGACAAAGGACATGTTAGAGCCTCCATCCTGAGGACAGACTAGATCGACTTCTCAAGAGCCGGTTCATGAGCAAGAGGGGATTATCGATCCTATTCCACCTCCTTCAGCTCCATCCCCTACATCGTCAATTCAGGAGCTACTTATGAGGTTATTGCCCAGATTAGAGGGAGCTTTTCCAGCACTAGCTACTGTTAAGATACCGATTTCTACCACATCAGTTAGTCCTTCTAGTGCTCCACCGAAGTCGGCTATGATTCATATGGGCCCTTCTTCAGCTCCAGCAGACCCTCCCATGACTGTTATTACTCTAAAGAGTTCGGTAGTCAATTTCAGAGTTTGGCTATTGCTCCATCTATTGCACCTCCCTTATTTATGGTACAACCATCTTCTGCCAATCCGGGCATGCCTACAGTGGGGCAGAAGAGTTTTGAGAGGTTTGTGCGGTTGGCTCCAATGCGATTTTATGGCATTTCTAGAGATAGAGATTATGATTTTCTATTAGAGTGCTTGGACAGGTAATGTAATCTGGCTATTCTTAAGTCGCATGGAGTTGCCAGCATTTCATATCAGTTCAACGGCTTTGCCAAGGAGTGGTGGAGATCAGTGGTAGCTCGTCGACCTTTTGGATCTCCAACTTTGACCTGGGGATAGTTTGCTGAGATATTTTTGGAGAGGTTCATACCCTATAACCTGCGAGACAGTCACCAAGATGAGTTTGATAGGATAAAATAGGGAATCATATTTGTTTCTAACTACGAGGCTAGATTCCATACCTTATCAGACATGCCTTGTCTAGCATTCCTATTGAGTTCGAGAGGATTCGACGGTTTGCCAAGGGCTTGGCAGTGTATCTTCAGGAGGCTACAGCTTCCTTGGTGTTGGCTGGAGGTACTTTTCAAAGTGTTATGGATCATGCTCTTATGATAGAGCGTATCAGACATGACAGACAGTGTGATGGAAAGAGGTTCCGTCAACATAGATAGTTTAGTGGGAACTCGCCATGGGGCTGAGAGATTCAAAGGTAGATCCATCGGGGACAGGTAGTTTATGCAGCTCTTCCAGTATCTGATAGTATTGATAGATCCAAATCTACTCAGGTGGGTAGCATACCAAGGCGTGGTGGTTCTTCAGTACAATCACCTCAGGAGCAAGATTTCAAGGCTTGTTATGTTTGTGATGAGGTTGGGAACTTCGCCAACTGTTTTCCACATCGAGTGTTTCCCAGAGATCAGGACCTTAGGCAGCAGCTAAAGTCACCTCTTAGGGCATGAGGGGTGGTGCTAGAGGAGGTCGTGGTACAAGGAGAGGTGGTGCCCGTGGAGGCCCATAGGCTAGTGCTGGTCATAGAATTTGCTATGTTGTTCCTAACAAGGCCGAGCCAGAGGCTTCTGATGAAGTTATCACAAGTGTGGTTCTAGTATGCCACCGTTCAACTTCAGTTTTATTTGATCCAGACTCTACTTATTCATATGTATCAGCATATTTTACTACTTATATCGATATTATGTGTGAGTTGCTTGCTGAGCCTATTGTGTTTTCACCCTCGTAGGTGAATCTTTAGTGGTGAATCTGGCTTATCAGGGTTATGTTGCACTTTTATGGGGAGAGATATGTTGCTGATCTGATATTGTTGTACATGGTAGATTTTGATGTGATATTCGGTATGGACCGGTTGTCGCCTTATTATGCTATCCTTGACTGTCATGCGAAGATCGTGACCCTATATTGCCCCGACTTTCCTCAGTTGAAGTGGACTAGAGCACCTAGCTCCTATCTTAAGGGCAATATTTCTTATATGCATACTTGTCGACTAATGGGGAAAGGGTGTTTGGCATATTTAGCTCATGTTCGGGTTGTTTCTCAGGAGCCTCCACCATTGGAGACTACCAGGGTTGCTAGGGAGTTTATGGATGTATTTCCAACTAACTTGCTTAATGTTGCTTAGGATCGTGATATTGACTTTGCTATTGATGTGGATCAAGGCACTAAGCCCATGTCTATTGCTCATTATCGAATGGCTCTGACTAAATTGAAGGAGTTGAAGGAACAATTGGAAGATTTATTGAAGAAAGGATTTATCCGCCTGAGTATATCTCCCTAGGGTGGTCCTGTATTATTTGTGAAGAAGAAAGATGGCACTATGCATATGTGTTGCCTATCGCCAGCTTAACAAAGTGACCATCAAGAACAAATATCTCTTGCCTTGCATCATTGATCTTTATGACAAGTTATAGGGTCCCTCGATATTCTCCAAGATTAACTTGAGGTTGGGTTACCATCAGTTGAGAGTTCAAGAGTCTAATATCCCTAAGACAACTTTTAGGACCCATTAGGGGCAATATGAGTTCGTGGTTATGGCATTCAGGTTGATTAATGCCCCAACTGCTTTTATGGAGTTGATGAATCGAGTGTTCAGGCCTTATTTAGATATTTTTCTGATTGTATTGATAGATAATATCTTGTTTTATTTCAAAAGTAAGGCAGATCATGTTCAGCACTTGAGGACTGTACTTCAGAGATTGAGGGAAGAGAAGTTGTACGCCAAGTTCTCAAAGTGTGAGTGTTTGCTTTGAGTCTATTACATTTCTTGGCCATGTTGTGTTAAAAGAGGGTATTATGGTTTATCCAGCCAAGGTAGCAATTGTCCATTAGTGGCCTAGGCCTACTTCGGTGACTGAGATTTGGTGATTGCTTGGTTTAATGGGTACTATCGACGTTTTGTTTAGGGTTTCTCATCTATAGTCACCCTGTTAACCAGATTGACTCAAAAGGTTGTAGCACTCCAGTGGTTGGATGATTGTGAATTGAGCATCCAAAAGCTCAAAAATTTATTGACTTCAGCACCTATTCTTGCTTTACTCGAGGAAGGAGTTTCATTAGTGGTTTATTGTGATGGTTCGAGTATGGGTTTGGGCGGTGTATTGATGCAAAAGAGGAAAGTGGTAGCCTATGCTTCTAGGCAACTGAAGGTGTATGAGAAGAACTACCCTACCCATGACTTGGAGTTAGCTACGATTGTGTTTGTGTTGAAGTTATGGAGACATTATATTTATGGGGTGCATTATGAGATCATTATCGATCACCGGAGTATCAAATGCATCTTTACTCAACCTAATTTGAACATGTAACAGCATAGGTGGTTGGAGTTGCTTAAGGACTATGATATATTTATTCTCTATCATCCTAGGAAGGCCAATATGGTGGCAGATGCTTTGAGTAGGAAGGCTACTAGTATGGGGAGTTTGGCATTCTTAAGGACTAAGGAGAGGAACTTAGTTTTAGAGGTTCGGTCACTTGCTATACAGATGGTCCATTTGGATCTTTCTCCTCCTCAGAATATTTTGGCATTTGTTGAGGCTAGATCTTCTTTGCTTGATCAGATATGTGGTCACTCGT
>JAPFFP010005175.1:0-17716 GCA_026153255.1 Solanum medicagineum
ATATTTTGTGTTGTATAGTTAGTCGAGGAGGGGCCTGTCCCGACCCTTATCAGATACTTTTCCTTATTTAGAGGCTTTGTAGACTATGTAAATTAAAGTGGGGTCATGTCTCGTACTTTAGATACCGTGGCCCCAACGGCCTAGCCATATGCATTTCCTTTTGGCTTATTATCACTGTTTATTTTCTCAAAGGCATGTCAAATGTAGAAATCCCTTATAATATGTATAGAAAGCACATAGATATAGGTTGGTTCTCCCGAGCCTTATTGGCAATGGGTGCCAGTCCGCCTTCATGGGACTTGGGGCATGACAGAAGTAGTATCAAAGCAGGTCATCCTAGGGAGTCTATAAAGCCGTGTCTATGTAGAGTCTTGTTTATCGATGTGTTGTGCACCACATTTATAAATAGGAGGCTATGTGGCATTTAGCAATTGTTACTTTCTTTTCATTCTGTAGATCGTGCCATAGAGCTAAGTGTAATAGGTAAATTGTGTCTAACCCCTAAATTGTTTTGTACAACAATTATGCCAGAAACTAGGCAAAACAAAGGTAAAGGAAAGGGAGTAGAAGTGGTGGTTGGTATCCTAGTCAGGTGAGATAACGAAATGAGGTTCAAGAGGAGTCTCTGTCACAGACATCTCCAACTTCTCCAGCTCCCGATGAACCTGGAAGTAGTGAAATTCCCCTAGAACCACCTATCGATGCTACCGTGCAGGATTTGAGAAATGTATTCCAACTATTGACCCGTATAGTTGCTGGCTAAGGTCAAAGACAGGAAGGTCCAGTTATAGGTGTAGGTGGTACGAATAGGGCAGTTGGCATGAGGATACGTGATTTCCTTGATTTGGACCCTCCATCCTTCACTTGGTCAGATTCTAATAAAGACCCCCAAGACTTTATTGATCAGATTTAGCGCACTTTAGATGTTATACATGTGAGTGGTACATAAGCTATCGAGTTAGCGACATATAGGTTGAAGGGTGTGGCTATATTGTGGTATGAAGCTTGGAAGCAATCTAAGGGTATAGATGCACCCCCAACTACCTGGAAAGAATACAAAGAGGTATTTCTTGACCATTATTTGCCATTAGAGATCCAAGAGGCCCGTGCAGATCAGTTCTTGAACCTCCACCAAGGGAATATAAGTGTGAGGGAGTATAGCCTTCAATTTAATTCCCTGGCAAGGTATGCTCCTAATGTATTTGCTGCTATGACAGATAGAGTTCATCGATATGTAGATAGGTTGGATACGTATCTTTTCAGAGACTATACCATTGCTTCCTTGAATAAAGACATGGACATAGCGAGAATGCAGGCTTTTCCATAGAAATTGGAGGATCAGAGGCAAACGAGAAGGACACAAGAGTTAGAAAGGGCGCAATCCAAGAGGGCCAGGTCTATAGGGCAGTTTGCACCATCCTAAGGTGAGCTTAGGCCATGGTTTTCTAATAGACCGCCTGGGCCATCATCCTCCTACTATGCAGCCAGTGCTCCACCGTAACTTCAGGGGTCTAGAAGAAATCAGTTTGGTCCAAGAAGTGAAGGGCAAGGCACCCGGATAATGGGATATTCAGCAGGCTAGCAAATGACTCCTACGTAGCCTTATAAACAGTGTGGAAGAAGTCATTCAGGTACATGTCGTGTTGGGACAGACGCTTGTTATTGGGGTAGTGCGCCAGGGCATATTATAAGAGATTGCCCGAGGAAGCGTATGGGTGATATAACACAATCTACTAGGTCAGCTGTTGTATCATCATCATCAGTTCATCCAACATGTAAGGGTCGACACGAACCCATTGGTCGTGGTAGAGGTGTTAGAGGGGCAGCTAGCTATAGTGGAGTCCAGAATCGCACTTATGCACTGGGGAGTCGACAAAATTTAGAAGCTTCACCTGATATGGTCACAGGTATATCGTCCATCTTTTCACATAATGTATATGCATTAATTGACCCTATTTCTACAATATCATACATTACCCCACTAGTTGCTGGGAAGCTTAAGAGGACACCCAAATTATTGGACAAGCTATTTGAAGTGTCTACACCAACTGGTGAATCTACTATGGCTAAAAGGGTTTATTATGACTGTGTAGTAACTGATTGTGACCGTGACATATTGGCTGGCCTTATTTAGCTAGAAATGGTGGAATTGGATGTTACAATGGGTATGGATTGGTTAGCTTCTTGCTATGCCACCGTGGATTGCTGAATTAAGAGAGTGCGCTTCCACTTTCCAAATGAGGCAGTTCTTGAATGGGAAGGCAATGTTGGGGCACCAAAGGGTAAGTTTATCTCTTATTTTAAGGCAAGAAAGATGATATCTAAGGGGTATATATGTCATTTAGTTAGGGTGATGGATATGGAGGCAGAATCACCAACTCTTCAATCAGTTCCAGTAGTGAATGAATTCGTTGATGTGTTCCCTAAAGAACTTCCATGCTTACCTCCAGAACGAGAAGTAGATTTTGGTACTGACTTACTTCCAGGCACTCAACCTATTTCCATCCCACCATATAGAGTGGCCCCGGCAGAATTGCGTGAATTAAAAGAGTAGTTAAAAGACTTATTGGTGAAGGGTTTTATAAGACCTAGTGTGTCCCCTTCGGATGCACCAGTGTTATTTGTATGCAAAAACGATGGCATCTTGAGAATGTGTATTGACTATCGACAATTGAATAGGATGACAATTAAGAATAAATACCCCCTCCCCAGGATTGACGATTTATTTGACCAATTACAGGGTGCCAAATGCTTTTCAAAAATTGATTTGAAATCAGGTTATCACCAAGTGAGGGTGAAAAAGAAAGATATACCTAAGACTGCTTTCAGAATACGCTATAGTCACTTTGAATTTCTATGTCATTTAGGCTAATGAATGAACCAGCAGTTTTTATGGATCTGATGAACAGGGTATTTAAACCATTGTTGGATGTGTTTGTCATAGTATTATAGATGACATTTTGGTATATTCAAGATCAGAAGAGGACCACACAAATCACTTACGACAGGTGCTACAAGTTCTTCGTGATCGACAGTTGTATGCCAAGTTTTCTAAATGTGAATTTTGGCTAAAATCAGTAGCATTCTTGGGTCATATTGTATCCGATGAGGGAATAAGGGTTGATTCTCAAAAGATAGAGGCTGTGAAAGATTGTCCTAGACCAACAACACCCACGGATGTTCGGAGCTTTCTAGGTTTGACAGGTTATTACAGGAGGTTTGTCGAAGGTTTTTCTTCTATTTTTGCACCTCTAACAAAGTTGACACATAAGGCGACCAAGTTCCAATGGAATGATGCATGTGAAAGGAGCTTCTAGGAGCTGAAAAATAAGCTAACTTCTACCGCTGTGCTAGTACTCCCAGAAGGCACCGAGGGGTATGCAGTGTATTACGATACTTCAGGAGTTGGCTTAGGGTGTGTACTGACACGACATGCTAGAGTAATTACTTATGCATCTAGACAGTTGCGGCCACATGAGAAAAACTATCTAATGCAGGATCTCAAGCTATCTGAAAATATAGCGCCACTATTTGTATGGGGTTCACATTGACATGTATACTGATCATAAGAGTCTGCAATATATCTTTAAGCAGAAAGACCTAAACTTAAGACAACAGAGATGGATAGAGCTAATAAAGGATTATGACGTTGATATACTTTACCACCCGGGGAAGGCAAATGTGGTAGCCGATGCTCTGAGTCGTAAGCCAACCATGAATACTAGTGATCAAGCTGTGGTGATTCAAGGAGTGGCTAAGGATCTACATTAACTAGCCAGTTTGGGAGTTCGCCTTCTTGAAACTCCAAAGGAAGGGGTTATTGTACATAATGCAGCAGCGTTTTCATTAGTAATGGGGGTGAAAGAAAAAGAGTTCGAGGATCCTTTTCTACGACAGCTTAAGGAAAATGTAAGTCAAGGTACGATAAAGGGTTTTGACCTTACACAAAATGGAGTACTTTACTGCTAAAATTGATTATGTGTGCATAATATTAATGGATTAAGAAAGAGGATAATGGAAGAAGCCCATCATTCCCGATATTCCATCCATCCATGATCAACTAAGATATACCATGACCTGAAGGGAATGTTTTAGTGGGGAGGCAGGAGAAAGGACCTTGCAGAATTCGTGGTTCAATGTCCAAATTGCCAACAAGTGAAAGTTGAACATCAAAAGCCAAGAGGTTATATGCAATGTATAGAGCTTCCAACATAGAAGTGGGATATGATCAACATGAATTTTGTTACTGGGTTGCCTCGCTCATTTCAGAAGTTTGACTCCATATGGGTAATAATTGACAGACTCACAAAGTCAGCACACTTCTTGCCAATTAGGAGTGATTATACAGCTGAAGAGTATGCCAAGTTATACCTTAAAGAGATAGTCAGGCTACATGGAGTTCTAGTCTCTATTATATCTGACTGAGGAGCTCAATTCACTGCAAAGTTTTGGAGTCTTTCCAGAGAGGTTTAGGGGGACAAGTTAATTTGAGTACAACATTCCACCCTCAAACAGACGGTCAAGCAGAATGCACCATTCAGACACTTGAAGATATGTTGCGAGCTTATACATTAGACTTTAAAGGTAGTTGGGTAGTCCATTTTCCACTTATTGAATTTGCCTATAATAATAGCTACCACGCGAGTATCAAGATGGCACCTTATGAAACATTGTATGGAAGGAAATGTATATCGCCAATTAGATGGTCTAAAGTGGGTGAAACCACTTTGCTTGGGCCAGATCTAGTACAACAAGCCATGTAAAAAGTAATGTAATACAACAGAGGCTAGAAATAGCCTAAAGTCGTCACAAATCATATGCGGATGCTAGGAGGAGAGGACTGGAATTCTCAGTAGGGGATTGGGTATTTTTAAAGGTGTCTCCAATGAAAAGGGTTATAAGATTTGGGAAGAAAGGAAAACTGAGCCCACGTTACATAGGACCATATCAGATTATTAAGAGGTTCGGGCAAGTTGCATATGATCTAGAGCTACCCCAAGAGCTTTCAATGGTTCATCCAGTTTTTCATGTCTCAATGCTTCGTAAATGAAAAGGTGACCCATCTCGTATCACTCCTTTTGAGGATATGCAGGTTACAGGAGATCTCACATATGAAGATGTACCTATTACTATTCTAGATCGTCAAGTGAAGTAGCTAAGGAATAAAGAAATAGTTTCAGTAAAAGTAATTTGTAGAAACTAGCAAGCAAAAGAAATAACATGGGAGGCCAAAAACGCAATGAAATAAAAATACCCTTACTTATTTGAAGCTAAAGAGGAAGTCCAACATTCAAAATTGGAACACTAAATGGTACGTGTGATTGAATACTTAATGTGTTGTCAAAAATTTGTGTAAGTAAAGGTTTAAACTTGGTTAAGCTATCTAATTATGCTAACATTCGAGGACGAATGTTCCTAGGGGGGGAGGATGTAACACCCTACATCTTACAATACTAGTACTATGCATATGAAACATGAAGTGATTTGGTCAGATTAGTGCCCATTTTTAAAAGTGCTCGAATCTCATGTTATAGGGCGATATGTGCGTCTAACGCTGAAGAGGATCGAGTGTAAATAAGTTTTAAGTCAAATTGAGGAGATAAAGGCATTAAATGAAGTGAGACAAGGTGAGGTGTTTGTAGGACTTAGGAAGCTAGCAGGTGAGTCACCTACTTGCTTAGCTTAAATTTGCTAGCTAAATGGAGACGAAGCCCGACGTCGAATTGGTCCAAGTCCAATTATGAATAAAGTCCGTGTTAAGGGTTTAACTTTATCCCATGTTTTAGCATCATAAATGGACTTAATTTTCAGCCCAAGAAGAATATAAAAAGGTCCCAAGTATATCACAACCCACTTAACCATTTGGGCTCAAACCAAGTGAAGAGAAATTTCGAAAATGGGCAGCAAAAACCCATGAACTTTGAGACCTAATTAGGCCCAAGTGAAAGGGCCAAGATGCTGCATCACCACCTTAATAATATAATGCTTAAACGACACATGAAAGTTGGCCAAAATCCCCTTTAAAAAAGCTTACAAATAGCACCTTTAAGTCAATCTTAGACTTGGAAAATTTCAGCTTTCACAAACTTTCTCTCTACACTTTCTTAACCTAGCAAAGCAGCCACAAGGGGACTTTTAGGTTTCTTGGAAGAAGACTTACACCTTGAAGGTAGTGGTAATTAAGTTTACATATGTGTTTAGTATGGTTTTCCTATGAAAAACAAGAGACTATGTTTGTGCTGAAAATTTGGACAGCATGTGTCCTAAGGATTGTTGTAAGCTTTTCTTATTGTTTAAGAGGATTTTCTCTTCTTGGTTGCTGTATTATGAAGTAACACTCATTTCTCTAACAAAGGTTTGTCTGTTAATGATGAAACCAGTCTACCACACCACTTTTACAGTCCGCAAAATTAAGAGTTGTTGTACAACATCATAATTGTGCTCTTAAAGGAAACTTGTGCGCTGATAATTAGAAATTATTGTTTCACAACCTTCACGTAATTTGGGACTATTTGTGGATTATTGTAAGACTAGTTTTATGTGTAAAAAGGTTGGATACAGTTTGGGTAAATTTGAAACAGGTTCGGGAATGTTGACGTTGAAATGTAGCGAAGGGATGTAACGTTATGCCGCCTATTTGTATGTTGTGTAGAATTGTTATATGTTGTGTTTTGTGGTCTATTGTAAGACTATTATGGCACTAGAATAGGCTGCACATGATATGTATATGAGAATGTGTATTAGAAAGTACGATTAGGGGTGGAAAGGTTGAAAGAATATGCTCGGGTGTATAAATACCCGCTTGCTGCCCGTATATTGTTTTTTTTATGAGATTGGGCTGCCAAGATATATCTATTGGCTGTTAATGCTAGCTGTATCACCTACTATGTTGTAGATAAATATTGAGGTCGTACAGCGAGGTATGTAAGGCTACATAATTTCGTTTTACTTGGCATGAAATCTAGATTCTTCCTTGGCACATAAAGGCACTTAACAACTCCGACACAGCTATTAACCGTGTCTCCACTCTTTTACATGTTCATATGTTCCCATACATAGACACTTTTAAATCTACATACATATATGGATACCAATTTACATGGGTTCTTGTTGCTAAATAAAGTTCACGAGTTATTTCATCTCATACGCATTTCATTATTTGTGCAATGTACTGTTTATATTGTCATTTTTTGTTGTATGATTATGTACATGTCACATTCTACATATACAACCTTACAGCTCTAATATTATGACCACCAAAAGAATCATCTTAAAGGTAATTGAAAGATTAAGTAAAGTATATTGCTTATTGATGGGTGGTAGCCCGAGGGGTGGAAGAATCACCTAGCCAGAGACGATCCTATCACAGGGGGTAGCCCGAGGGGTTAAGGAAGAGCCTAGCCAGGGCCGATCCTGATATAGTTTTACCACTGATTAGCTGGTCATTTGTATTACATGTTGTGCACAGATTATACAGTAAAGGTAAAGTGATAAAAGAATATAAAGTACATGATCCCACAGAACAACTAAAGGTGGTCTCTTATCCTAAACCAGTGCATAGTTTCATTTGAGTTATTACTTCATATACAGTATACCATGCCTTACATATTCAGTACATTATCTCGTACTGATGTCTCTTATGGGGCTTGCATTTCATGTTGCAGGTACAGGTGCTAGTAGCTCTCCCAAGTAGGAGTATAGGATTTGCAGCTGCTGTTACCAAGCTCCAGGATGCTTCGGAGCTTTGCGTGTCTAGAGCTTATATTTTGTGTTGTACAGTTAGTCGAGGCGGGGCCTGTCCCGACCCTTATCAGATACTTTTCCTTATCTAGAGGCTTTGTAGACTATGTAAATTAAAGTGGGGTCATGTCTCGTACTTTAGATACCGTGGCACCAACGGTCTAGCCATATGCGTTTCCTTTTGGCTTGTTATCACTGTTTATTTTCTCAAAGGCATGTCAAATGTAGAAATCCTTTATAATATGTATAGAAAGCGCATAGATACAGGTTGGTTCTCCCGAGCCTTTTGGCAACGGGTGCCAGTCCTCCTTAATGGAACTTGGGGAGTGACACCCAACATGGGGGTTTAGCCATTCATGCTAGAAATTAGAAATTCAATACCAAATATAGTAGCTGAAGTCATGGGTAACAAAATTTAATAGAGAAAAGTTGATTAACACCAACAGATATCCTCAAGTTTTGCTTCCCAAAAGTTTGAAACTCTATCCCCCTTTGTACTCTAGAGCGAAGAATGTTCTAGGTGATGCAATTCTCTCTGTAAAACCAAGAAAATGATCTATATCATGTCCTTTATATATTGCTTAAATAGTTTGTCCAAAAGTATAAGAGTTTGTACACGGAGTTGTCGTTTGGCATTCAAGGCCGGCCATCGCCGAGTACTCTGATGATGTGCTGAATGTACACTTGATTGCTTTCCTCTGCATCCCTTAAAGACTTATTTCTCTGCAACACAGGGCAATGATTCTTCACTCTACTTGTACAGTTTGGAGATTTGCCGAAGTTCCTCTTTCATTGCCTTTCTGTCGTGGTTTTTGGGCTCTAATTCCTGTAAATTTAGGTGGTTTCTTAGGTCATTTGGTGGTATGTTGAATATGTTTGGCGATGTCAATTCTGACTGCCTTCCTAACTTGGGATTGAATCTTGGTTGTTGCAATACTAGGCGGTCCCTCTGAGTGTTCAGCGGAACGCCGAATATATAAGCAGTGTCATTTCTATCCGTTTTTTCAAGATTTGGCAATTATTATCTATTTGTGAACTTTTAGTTCTATTTCCTGACACAACATATATATATATATATTATTAGTGAGAGATTGGAAATAATAGCACATCGAAGACAATATTTCTTCGCAAACTATGCTCAAAATGAGTTCGAAATATAGACTCATCAATTATGCATGTTTATGATGATTTCATGATTTTTAGGTTATTAAATGCTACTCAAGATATCCAACAACTATTTTACTAAGTATATATGCATGCTTTGATCTATTGATGAAGACCCTATGATGGATTTCGATAGTAATGAAGGATGGGCATTTCGATAGTCCTTAAAAAGATAAATCTCCTTATGTCTTATACGATTTATGATTGTTCTATTTAAAAATCCTAGCCCACCTAATTTTTAAGTAAAAGTTTATATGATTTATGAAGATGAATAGGGCATTAAACAAGAGTTTTAAAGTTAAGTTTGTCAAAGATACAAACATGTTAAGAATTTCCCTAAAGATGTTAAGATAGGCCCCTAAGATGAAAGGATCTTGGTGGTTCCTTAGTTTGAGCTGCTCTTATGATTTGCTACTTCTGATTCTAAGTTATGTTTTAAAAATTTCATGGGATGACTTAGCACCAAGTGGACTTGAGATTGGGACTCATTCTATTAGTTAAGGCATGACCCTTAAAGCTAAATCTCAATGTCCCTAATTAAGTGTCACCATAGGAGCCCTTGTAGGCTAGGCTAGTGGATCCATGTAATCCCATATGTTATGAAAGATGCAATTGCGAGGTAACAAAGTTTTGGACATCTACTTTGACATGTAGCTTCCCCTTCTGCCAATGAAAGGAGTTCATTATCTTTTCCCAATGAAGGAGTTCATTGGATTCCATGTAGTAGCTCATATGATCTTATATATTGGTTATGGTCTACTCCCATCCATTACATGTGTTTTCTCATGCATTGATTCTTATTCATATTGAGCTATATTCCTTGTGCATGCTTAAGCTCACTTATGTATCTTTATCTGATACATACTATGTTATATTTATGAATGGTGGCAGTAAATCTTATACATGCATTGCATCTCACATACTTAGTACATTCTAACGTACTAACACATATTTTGTCTGCGGATTTAACCATATAGGACAGGCACTCTTCCAATAGCTCATGGCTAGTACTCAGCGTTCAAGACTAGCATTGTTATTTATGGAGAGCCCTTAGTTTTGGACTCTACCATTATCCCACACTAACTTTGTTTACTTTTGAGACAATATATTTGTAGCCCTTCTTGAGGCGTTTACTTTCTATGTTGCACAATGATGAATTCTTTTCCATTTGATGGAGACCAACTGTAATCCCATCCATTGATGTAGTAGTTGGTATGCTTATGGACAGTAAATGTTAGTTATCTTTACTGCTTTTTGATGTTGCTTTATTTCTTAAATGTTCCATAGTACCTTTTTCCTTATTTTTTATGAATATTTTCACTAAATGCCTATGAATGCTTAAGATGCTTGAGATGGCTTGGGTGAGGTGCATTCAGGTATCTCATTCACCGTGTGATGACTTAGCCCCTAGGTTGGGTCATTACACAGGTGGTAGTGTTCTTCGTTATTGCATGCTTATTCGATTTCGCTTACCTAGTCGATTGAACCTACTGGGTACATTTCAGTGTACTCACCCCTACTTTGTTTCCTCCCTATAGGTCGAGCACAAGGACCCACATACGTAGTTGACTCACTCTATCAAAGTTACTATTCATCTATCCAAATCTTAGTAGTGGGGCACATATTTCGAGTCGTTGTAGGTCTTTTGAGATGACCTTTATTGCTTTCTATTAAGTCATTGTATTAGATATTATCAGATAGTGTTGTATCTTTCATTTGAGATAGTTGTATTTACTCGTTCGCACTACTTTTAATGCTCTTGTACTCATGACTCCATGTTTTGGGATTTCGTGTTAAATGTGTAGTTGGTTTTATTTTTACTTTATTCTCTTTAGTTGTAATATGACTTTGGATCGTGAAATAAATACTTACATCTCAAATGGATGTATTCGCCTATAGTAAATCGAGCCTCTGAGGCGAGATTCACGCACCAAATGCATGGGAAGATGCTCCATATCATCCCAAAATCCAGGTGGAAGAATCTTCTCTAGCTTATTTCTAATTATATAAATATGCTTATCCATTTGAATTAGGTCATATTCCCTCAATGTATTAGAACACAAGTCCTTGAAGAACTAAATAATTTCATTCGTAGGTTTTCAAATTCAATTAGGCAAGCTACTAAATATAATGGGGAGTAATGTTTTCATAAAGACATGACAATCATGATTTTTCATACCATGTAATTTTTCATGCTCTATATCGATACGCTTTCTCAAGTTCGAAGCATGTCCATCAGGAATCTTAAGTTGCTTGACTCATTCACATATTTTACAATCCTGATCCATTGTAAATGAATAACTGGCCTTAGGCTTGAAGACCTTATTATTCTGTTTCTCCTGCAACCATAACTCTTTTCACCTGCAATATTCTGGTAAGTCCATTCTGGCTTTAACATTATCTTTTGTCTTGCCATTCACATCTATTTCTGTGTTAAATAAATTATCAAAGTAATTATTTTCAAAATGCATGACATCAAGATAATGTCGAGGAAGATTATCCTTCCAATATGGTAACTCCCTATGCTTTATTTTGTCCAATAATGTGCAACATCATACCCATCAAATTTGTACAGTTGTTCTTTTGGAACGTTTGGAAGTGATGAACCCTCTCCCAAACTTCTTATCCAATCAATATTGCGGGTGGACAACCTCATTCAACTATATTCTTTTTTAATGCATTCTTCATATTCCTAAATTCATGATCCATTAGCAAGAACTGATGATGATAGTCAAGTCAAGAATTCTTTAGATGATATTTTAAAGTGAATGATTTTGTATTTTCCATAAAATAAGGACAAGCTAACTTATCATCTGCCATCCACCCTGACAATATTTCATGTGTATGAAAATCATTAATAGTCCACATCAAGGTAGCTCACAAATCATAATTTTTCTTAAAAGATATATCAAATATTTCAACCCCTTTAAATCAACTGTTTTAACTCATCAATCAAAGCTTACAAGCAGGGGCAGATTTACTTTAGGCCAAGGGGTGTCACATGACACCCCTTTGTCGATAAAAAATATTAAATATATGATATATATATTTTAAATCCAAAATAACAGAATGAGCATCAATATAATACAATGATACTGCTTGACGTGAAAGATGCTGACACTCAATTGGTTCAGGTGCTTCATTTTTGCACGTAAGGTTGCGAGTTCGACTCCTAGCGGCCTCTTTAACGTTTTGCCTCTAAACAAAAAATATTTTAGGTTTATATCATGGACATTTTTGGAAGATAACAAAAAATATATAACCAATCAAACTATATTAACATAGGTGATAAATTTTTTTAAATTAGTTAATGATTCTGCTGCTTATTTTAAATCCATTTCCAAAAATGAAAAGTCATCGAGTTGTATGATAGTAATATATGTGAATAGTATTTCATTTATGTTATACTTTGTATTTAATGTAACATACATTATTTATACTATTTTTAAAAAATAGGTAACACTAATTACAAAAAATTTTGCATACGCCACTGGTTGCAGGTATACATCAATCAAGACTTTTGAATTACATGGGCCAGGAATTACACAATTGAGAAATTTATATCGACTGATAATACGTATCTCAAGTGGAAGATTATATGATGTTAAAAATACAGGCCAAAAAAATATGATGTAGCAAAAATAGAACGTGGAGTGAATCCATCTGAACATAAACTCAACTTGATATTCCATGATTCGGCTGTAAACTATGGATAGGTTCTATCAAAACACTTACATGCCTCTCCATCATATGGAGGAAACATAACAACATGTGATCTTTTATTTTCATGGTGCCATCTTATATGAGGAGCAGAGCTATTCGATGCATACAACTTTTTTAACCTTGGTATAAGAGGTAAGTAATGCATCACCTTAACAACAACCTTTTTCTGCTAGGAGCCCGCTTGTACTGAGGTTTTCCACAAAACTTACATAATTCTAGATCAATCTCACCCTTATAATATAACATGCAACCATTTTCATAACAATGGATTCTCATCAATGGCAATCTTAACTTTAACACCAACCCCTTTGCTTTATAGATATTATCAGATCTCTCTAGATTTGGACCAACTAAATCATGCATAAGGCCAATTATAAAGTCCATTGCCCATTAAGAAACATTCTAATTTGAGTTGATACTTAATGACCTAACAACAATAGACAAATGAGAGTGTGGACTCTCCTTACATAAAACGCTGACTAGCAGCTTTTAATTGTTCAAAGAAAACTTTACATTCAGCATTAGGAGCTTCTTCAACGTGATTATCAAATTCAATATTAGATTGCACCCCATATGCATCTTGAACCATGTCATGCATTCTATAATTCTATGCATTAGATTTTACTCCGCTACTACTTTCACCAGCAATATAATGTTGAAATACATCAAAACTATAATCAATTTCTCCATAACTACTCCATACTATGTAATCTTCTTTGAACCCATTTTGATAGAGATGAAACTCAACAATATCTGATTTTTCATAATTCATACATTGACATTTGCTAGAAGGACTCTTAACCAAGTCATTATGTTGAAAAGGTTCTAATGTCTTTGTATACTCCACAAAATCAGTGACACCTTCAACAAATTCAGGTCTTAGCCCTATTCGACATAAATTGGTCATATTATACATCCAACTACAATCCATCTACACAGAGATCAAAAAAAATTTAATTAGTTAAATACTAAAATTTAGTAAGTTTTCATATCTTAAAATTAAGTAAATTTTCAGATTATTAAATTCATAAAATATAATGATATGCTTTTATATGTTTCTTGGCTACTGGTTGAAAATAGAAACTGGGCAACGCGTAAGTATAGGAATTCTGAAATTCTATGTTGCAACTATTCCTAATAACATACTGATTATACACAGATATATATATATGGTATACATAAATTATACCAATCACAAGAAGCATTAAACTTGTTAGCATATATAAGTAAAGAAACACAGGCCCTTTCTTTTTCATGTTTTGATATCTAATTGAAAGTTATCACGGGCATGGAGATTGTAGAATATAAAATAGCAATGCAATTAACAGAGAAGTCATCACTTGAATCATGCAGTGCAAGTGAAGTGATCAAGTGTGTCAATGTCACACTCTTATGCATGCAAGAAGATTCAAATGATCGTCCTAAAATGTCGAATGTCATTGTAATGTTGGTAGGAGAAGGCATGAATCTTTCGGCACTTAAACGACCATCTTTTGTAATAAAAACACACACGTCTAGCATATACTCTTTTTCATCAAAAGTCTCAAACAATCAAGTGACAATTACAGAAGAAGGAGGACGATAAAAATCAGACATTTATATATGAAACAATTGTAATATTTTTCTACACACTTCTCACTCATGTCCTTTATTTTTCATTAACATTTATGTTTTTATTCATGTTTATTTGTTTAAATTAAAAACTTATAGGGTCTCATGATCCTTTGAATTTGAATGAGATTTTTAGTGACTTTAGTAGTTTCACTGATAATGCTTTCTACCAGTATTTTTTTGTGTGTCAAAAGTGAGATGGCCAGATCTGTAGCAAAGCTTGAAATTTTAACATTTTTGTCTAGGAATCCATTACATAGTTGTTATAGGAATTTACCAAGGTGTTGTTGTAATGTTGATGCAACAACACTGAGATTCAATGTTGTGCTCTTGTGGTATATATAAACCTGAACAAGCCTCTCAAAAAATTTAACACTCTTTTAAGAATGTTGTAGTCTTAATCTTGTGCAAAGGACTTTACCATTCATATGAATTTACTTTTGATTTTCGACAAGTATCACTAGTAGTTTAAACCACACAAGAGTTAAATCAATTAAAATTGAGACCGTGATTTGCAATAAGTAGCACCAGCTAATATGAACCTATTCATCTAACTTTCTATACTTGCTATTTCTGGCTTGAAGGCTTAACATATTACAAATCAAACTTAACTAGCCTCATAATTGAGATTGCTATGAACGAAACAAGAAATATTTTCTCTGTGTATATATGATGTTTGTTTCATCAAAGGAAACAAAACAAATCAGTAGCTAAACTTTAACTATGTACAAGTATATGAAACTCATAATACTATAGTTCAAACTATGAAACTCTTACCTATTTAAAGTTATCATTGATCGATATACCAATTTCACAAAGCAAAAAAAATGTAACTTAAAGAGACGAACAAAATTATAAGAATTTAACTTAGAAATGTAGGGGAAAAGGAGTTTTAAACACCTCCTGCTGTTGCAGGCTCCTTTGATGGAACTTATGCTGATGTAAACTTAGTCGTCGCTGGTGTAGGAGCTGTGGGCTTCCTTAAGAGGATTTCATCATATTTGTTCCAATTAGTTGTTCTAAACACTTTATAATAGTCATTCTCAATAGCAAACGCATCATCATCATTCTAAACGCTTCTATTTAGAAATAAGATTCGTCGTCACTCACCATAGAAGAGTTACAGATTTTTCCTTGATAAAAATTATGATTTTTTGAAAAAAGGACCAGGTGGGTGAACTAATTAAATTGTGAGATCTTTTTTTAATGAAAAGGATTTTTTGAGTTAATATAAAGGATTTTTGATAAAAGGGCTGACATATCTTTTAATGAATTAATTTTTACAAAGGAATATTAACATTAAAGACCTTGTGAGGTCTCTTATTTTTTAAATATAATTATGTTTTTTTAAATCTCTAGAGACCTCATGAGGTCACTATTCTTTTAAAAAAAATTAATACCAATCTCATAAAATTTGTATTATTATTTGTGGAATTTTGTTTTACTTAACTGACCTCCTGAGGTCTCTTTTTTTCAAAAGAATAATGTCTAATGGAATAGAGACCTTATGAGGTCTCTTTTTAACGACCTATTTTTGAGGCCTCTTTCTTTTAGGTCTCTTTTAACAATTTTTTTTAGTAGTGTCTTCTTCTCGTTCTTCTAAAATAACTCTCAATTATTGAATCAAAATTATCTACAAACTGTACTGATACAACATGAACCTGTTGATCTTGTTGAGACATGCCGAAATCTGAAAAAAGAGAGATGAGGTATGAACGATACAAAAGTGATGAAATATTGATAGTTGAAATATTAATTTTGTGAATCTCAAATCAGCCATTGCAGTTGAATTAGAGAATAATAAGTTCAGTATATATTTGAAGATCCCATATATCATAGAAGATAATTTGTCTTTAATAATATTTAGGAATATCATAGGAATAAAGCTGTATATTGAGATGAAGAAATAGGAGCCTGAATTTTCAATGTATCTTCCAAGTGATATACCAGATAAAAAAGTTGAAAATATACACAATTTTGATGGCTTATTCATGCCTTTTATAATGTAACACCTCTCATTTGCTTCAGAAATGTCCTATAGTGTATTTTTTTGATATCTCAAAACTCGTGTATGATTTTGCAAATTCGACTTCATATTCTTCTTCAGGGGGTAAAATTGTGTAGGAAATGGGTGGCCTTTGATTTTTAGATGACTTTCTCTACGGGAGCCGAGGCAGTGTGCTTCCGCGACCCGTCCGCATCACGGCCTGGCCATGGACCAATGCATCAGTTTCCTTAAACTCCCAGTATTGCTCACGGGCATTTGGGTAATAATGTAATGCCTATTTAGATGGGAAAGCCACATTACTTAGCCACTTTCAACTCTACAACTCTCAAAAACCTCTCAAATCCTCTTCAAAACATCATCAAATATCCCATTAAGATTCAAGTACCTCAAGAACATCCTTTGGATCAAGAACCCGATTCAAGCCTCTAATTTTCCCCAAATATTTCTTCAAGAAACTCCAAGATTTAGGTATGTGGGTCTTCATCCATGGATCCTTTCACCCATAGAGCCCAAATCTCTCTTTTTATGAAATTTCATGATTTCAAGGTTAGATTCTTCATAGGTACTTCTTATTATGCATTATAAATAAAAATTATGTTGGATTCTATCAAATATTGATTGATTATGCATGAATATCTATGGAGAGCTTATTCCATGAGTTGATTTATATCTAATGAAGCTATGCATGATATGCACTATGAAAACTGTGAAAGACTGTTAACCTTTAAGATGGATTTCATGACACCCAAGATGAGGGTTTTACTATGATATTGGTGGGTTGATTTTCATGACTTCAAAATGAATTGATTTTTCTCCTTTCTTGTCTTATACTCTTAAGTTGCATGATTTAGATCATGTGTACATATACCTACCATGTTTGAATAAATTTTCATGACAAAAATTCTTATGTTGATGAAATGCTATTGCATGTTTTGCAATACAAGTATTTTTATGGTAACTTATGGGCTCCTAAGCATGTATTAAGCTCATGAAAAGTTTCTATGATTTGCAAGCAATATGTTGAGCCCTTGTTCTATATTTCTACCTCTTGTGAGTGTATCATGCCAAAATGAAAGGGTCAAGAATGATAACTATTTTACCCTCATGTACAAACCAAAGTTCACTAGTAGGGGATAAGCATATTACAATCTTTATCCTCATGTGAAATGCAATGCCTACTAGAAAGGGTTAAGTCTAAGCATTATTTTTACCCTCTAGTATAAGGTGCATGCCCACGGGTAGGGGTCAAGTATATAAATGAGATACTCATGCGAAGTTGTCATATTTTTACAAGTCACTAATGTTATGATTAAATTTATAATTTATTTCAAGTATTCCGTGGGATTAGACTTAGCACCGAAAGAGGCTTAAGCTGATGGCTCAACCCAAGGGGTCTGTAACACCCCACATTTTATATGTACGAATGCTATTTAAATGAATCATGTTATGGTTTGGTCAAATTTGCTTCAA
>JAPFFP010005186.1:0-17715 GCA_026153255.1 Solanum medicagineum
TACATCCACCCCATGATGAGCTCGTCCCTATAGGCCATCTCAGCATTGGTTAGCATAGGTTCCTTGGATATCATAGGCTAATTGATGTTAGTCACATTATAAGAAGGGGCCTCAATCTATGGAAAGTAGTCAAGTTGCTCCTTGGGGACACCTGCACACCTTTATAACTTAGTAATCAAATCACCAGAAGCATACCTGCATCCATGATGAATTTGAGCCTTCTTCATTGAGGATTTGAATATGGACCTAAACTTTAGCTCCACCCCATTCATCAATGCATAACCAAGAAAACTCGGTCTAGAGTGACATCCGTGAAGTGTTGCCCAAGGAAAAAGGAGTGCAAAATGATCTTAATCCAGACACATGCCTCCTTGTTCATATGAGAAAAAGGGAAGGACTGGTGGTACCTCTTATATCCATGACAAATCCACTTAACTATGGTGGTCAGCCCAGCCAAGGTGTGGTGGATGGCTCGATAGGGAGCGCAAATCTAAAATATTAGTGAAAGGGGTTGTGGCAACATCCATAGTGCCCAGGATCCCGCTAATAGCAACTAGGGTGATATTCACCTCTATCCCCTAAACTGTGATAACCTAGGAGCGTGCCTTAGTCTTCATATTAGCATAGAACTGTCGGGCCGTACTAAGGTTGTAGGGAATGGGCTTATCAAAGAGGAAGGTCAGGCAGTAGTCCATGCACTTTTGGTAGATCTGGGGATAGTCCCTTTCCAGTGTGTCAGCATCAATGAACACATCAGGGAAGTACTTCGTTTCATCATGTGCCCTATACCAACACTTGCCCTCCCTCAACACCGCATTGACCCCAAATTGGGGTCTTTGGCCCCTGGGAGAATCTGGGGCTTTGGGCACTTCCGGGATATCTCTAGCACGTCTCTGACTGCTAGATGCTCCAGGTTATGAAGTTCTTTAGGTATGAGATGCCATGATAACCTGTAACAACACTCAATCATCAACAAAGCATGAACAATACAAAGCACCCTTATACAAGTAGAGTGTTGCAACCAACCCCACACTTAGTTTTCAAACCACGAGGTGAGAAGGTGCTCAGATTTCCTATCACACTCCTGGCATACACCAACAAAATTTACTGCACTACCAATAATACAAACCCCCCCCCACTTTAATTAAAGCACCATTATCACCCCAAAACAACAATAATTCACAAGACATCCACAACTTATTAGTCGTATCAAATAAGTGAATTTAACACATCATTCTAACCATATAGGGAAATAATCATGGTAATACACATACAACAAAGTACCCCACACCTAGATCTTGCAAAACCCACCAACAATACAACAAGATATAGACACATTGAGCCCAAGAACACAAAATTCCCAAATTACACCCCCAATTTTGGCCTAGGGTTGGAACCCACAAACAAGAAGCACCAAACGAACCCCATACTAGAAATTAAGCACAAACTATCAATACCCAACACTAATCATGCAACAATTATCACAAGGAACAAGTTACACCACTAAATTTCACACATAATACCCAAAAATACTTACACCTAAGCAATAATAATAAAAAGAGAGTGAAGAACACATACCTTGAGTGAGCTTGCAAGAGAAAACAAAGAAAAATCATGTGGGACTTGAAGGGCGACACAGATTTGTTTGAAATTGGGTGTTTAGGGGTAAAATGAGAGAAAAATGATGGGGGGGGGGGTGCTTTTCGCGATTGATTACCATAAAATGGTGAAAAATGCATGGGGGTTTATATAGGGGATAGGAGGTCTAGTCAATCTCCAGAAACCCGCTAAAATTTGTACTTGTCCGCGACGCAGACAGGTCGCGGACTTGTACTTTGTGTTTTGCAACTTTTCACATTTTTGGGCCACTTAACTAGGACTCTTCCTCGCAACAAGTCCATATCGCAGGACTGTCGTGCATCCTATTAGATAAGAAGTTTTTCGGGGTCTAACAATTTTTATTTTTTTGAGCACCGAACCCCAAAAAAATCCTCGAACATCTGATTATGCTATAAAATAGTGAAACAAGTTAATCCAGCCAAGAAAAATCAAAGAATACCTAACAGATTGACAAGAATTGAAGACGCATAAATTTTGCACATTGTTAGTAGGGGTCTGCGATGCGAACCAGTCGCAAACCAACACTTTATGCAAAATTTTTATTTTCTGTGAGTTTTTTTAAAATAAAAATAATAGAAAACTAAAGCAATTATAGTTACCTCACCACGGATTGCGTCCCGTGTAACATCTGATTTACTATCACGGCACGACTCAGCAATATCCTACTCATCATTGGCCAAATCTGTGGCCTTTTCATCATGACTCGTGTACTCACTATAGTAGTGTTTGACATCTTGTCCATTAAGAAAAAAAGGCTGGTTTGTGGTTTCCTCTCTCAACTTAACCGCACCATGTAGCATCACACTCACCACAGTGTATGACCCACTCCATTTGGACTTCAGCTTACCTGGAAAAAGTTTAAGATGAAAGTTGAAGTGAAGTACCTCTTTGTCTAGGCTCTACGCCTAATTATGTGCCTGTCATGCCACTTCTTCGTCTTTACTTTGTAAATCTTGGCATTCATGCTTGGAGCTGGAATTCATCGAACTCGTCTAGTTGCTCTAATCTCTTGCGCCTTGCGAGCTTTGGATAGAGATTGAACTTTTTTATGGCCCAATACGCTTGGTGTTCAAGCTCAGCAGGGAGGTGACATGCCTTACCATAATTCTATTTGTATGGAGATGTGTCGATCGAGGTTTTATACACCATCCTATAGGCCCACAAGGCCTTATCATGCCAGATGAACCACTCTTTCCTTGTGGCATTGGTGGTCTTTTGCAGTATTTGCTTCACTTCTTGATTTGAAACCTCTACCTGGTCGCTCGTTTATGGATGATATGTTATGGCCACCTTATGTCTCACTCCATACTTAGCTAATCGATTCTTCACTGTCTAGTTGATGAAGTGCGCACCAACATCACAGATGATGGCTCTCGAGGTCCCAAACCTTGTAAAGATCTGCTTTTTAAGAAACCTAGTCACCACCTTGGAGTCATTGGTGTGCAAAGCAATTGCTTCAACCCATTTGGATACATAATCAACTGCGTCCAAGATGAAGTGGTTACGAAAAGAGAGTGGGAATGGACCTATGAAGTCTATTCCCCACACATCAAAAATATCCACCTCTAAATGTTATTTAGAGGCATCTCATGCCTCTTGGATATGGTTCCGGTCTTCTGACTTGCATCACATGCTCTCATAAACTGTATAGCATCCTTGAAGAGAGTGGGCCAAAAGGATCCTGACTGCAACACCTTATGGGTTGTTCACTCTCCTCCATGATTACCTCCATAGGGTGACGCATGACATCTCTTAAGTATCCTGTGCATTCTTCCTCTGGGACACACCTCCTGTTCATTTTGTCAGCACCTTGCTTGAAGAGATATATGGCTCATCCCAAATGTAAGCCTTTACATCATGAGCCAGTCACTTCCTTTGCTGATAGTTAGCATCTGCGGGAAAGGCCCTACTTATTAGGAAATTGACAATATCAGCATACTATAGAACCTCCTCTGCTTCTAAGGCCAACAGTTTCTCATCTTGGAATTCCTCCTTAATTTTCTTTTGCTCACCTATGTGAGCATCATTCTCCAAGCGAGACAGATGATCAGCAATCTTGTTCTCACACCACTTTGGTCCTTGATCTCAATGTTTAACTCTTGAAGCAAAAGGATCTATCTGATTAACTGAGGTTTTACATCATTCTATCTAGTTAACTGTGGTTTTACATCATTGTTTTAAACAAGTACTTCACAGTTGCATGATCAGTGAATACTAAGACTTTGGTGCCCACCAAATAGGATCAGAACTTGTCAAACACATATACCAGTGCCAACATCTCCTTCTCAGTAACAGTGTAATTGCATTATGTTGAATCAAGGGTCTTGTTTGCATAGTACATGGAATGAAACACCTTGTCTTTGCGTTGTCCCAACACCACTCCCACAACAATGTCGCTAGCATCACACATTAGCTCAAAAGGGAGCTCCCAATTTGGTGTTGTCAATATGGTGCTTCCACTAGCCGCTTCTTCAGCGACTCAAAGGCCTGCAAACATGTAGCATAAAAATTAAAAGGTACCTCTTTTTTCCAGTAGAGCACATAGTAGCTTTGAAATCTTTGATAAGTCCTTAATGAATATGCGGTAGAACCCTGCATGCCTAAGAAAATTGTTGACTTTTTTGACAAACACGGGTGGAGGTAGCTATTTTATCACCTCGATTTTTGCTCTATCCACCTCCAGATCGTGCTTTGACACCTTGTGCCCCAAAACTATCCCCTCTTTCACTAGGAAATGATATTTTTCCTAGCTAAGGACAACATTATCTCCTCACATCGAGCTAGTACCCTATCCAGATTACACAAACATACCTCAAATGACTCTCCCAAGACTGAGAAATCATCTATGAAGATCCTTATGAAATCCTCCATCATGTCATAGAATATGCCATCATGCACCTTTGAAAAGTGGTTGATGCATTGCATAGAGAAAAGGGCATGCGCCTGAATGCATATGTCCCATGCAAGCAGGTGAATGTGGTCTTCTCTTGAACCTCACGTGCTATTGTGATTTGATTTTACCCTAGGTACCCATCCAAGAAACAATATTACTCTTGCTCAGCCAGTCCGTATAGCATTTTCTCAATGAAAAGGATTGGATAATGATCTTTCCTAGTGGCATCATTTAGCTTCCTGTAGTCCATGCATCTATGCCACCCTGTCACTATTCTAGTTGGGATGAGCTCTTTCTTATCATTCGTGACAATCATCGTCCCGACTTTCTTGGGGATGCACTGCATTGGGCTTACCCACTTGCTATTCGAGATTAGAAAGATGATACCTACATCGAGCCACTTTATAACCTCTTTCTTGACCACTTTGTTCATGCTGGATTCAACCTTCGTTGTGGCCAGACCATTGGCTTGTGGCCCTCCTCTATAAAGATCTTGTGCATACACAAGGCTGGACTAATGCCAGGGATGTCTGACATTTACCAACCCATTTCTCATTTTATTTTTTTTAGCATAGCCACAACAGCTTCCACCTAGGCTGCAGTCAATGAAGCAGAAAAAATTACAGGTAAAGTGTTATTTTCACCAAGAATACCTGAGATGTGATGGCAATGACTTCAACTCTAGCTGAGGAGCTTCTTCAACTGAGGGCTTGGGTGGAGGTCCCAATACCCTATTTAGGGGCTCAGCTACTTCCTTTAGCATATTGACATTGTGGTTATTCAATACACTCTTGATTTCTTTTGCTTTTAAGTCATCCACTAGCCCTTGATTTAGCAACACCCTGGCTAGAGGATCCTTAATCTCAATTTATCTTACTGCAATCGTTGTATCAAACACTGTATAGCTGCCAAGTCCTAATAGGCAGCGGACAACTTCAAAGCCTTATATACATCAAAAACTTCTACCTTGTCAGTGCCCTTGCTATTGCTAGGAATGGACGTCCCAGATTAAATAGAACCTCCAAATCAGGTTCAAATTCCAGAATGACAAAGTCCACGGGAAGATAAGGGATCCCACTTGAACTAAGAGATCCTCTATAAAATCATCTGGCCTTGCCACCAAACAATCAGCCAATTGTAACAAGATGGCGGTAGGCTTTGGATTTCTAAACCCTAAATTCAAGAACATAGAACTGGGTATGAGATTGATCCTTGCACCTAGATCACACAATTCTTTGGCTTTCAAGCAATCCCCAATCGCCACTTGCACAGTGAAGCTTCCAGGATCCTTCAACTTGGTTAGTAGCTTAGCTTTGTCTAGAATCCTGGAGCTGCACTCTTCCGTGAGTGCCACAGTCTCTAACTCAGTTAACTTGTTCTCATTGGCCACAATATCACTCAAGTACTTGTCATACTTCGGGATCTCTTGCAAAATATCAATAAGAGGTAAGTTAATCTGCACCTGTTTAAACAGTCCAATGAACTTCTGGAAGCACTCATCCTCCTTCTTTTTCAACTTTTGAGGAAAGGGAGGAGGAGGCTTGGGTGCTGGAATTGTTTCATCATTAGGTGGGCTAGGATTGACAGCCTCCACACTCTTATCAATGCTTGTTTCAGTCCCCTTCCTCTACTTTAGGACCAATTCAACTAACAATTTACCACTTCTGGTGTTGACTACATTTACTTGCTTGGGGTTGGGGTCTCTGTTCCCTGGAAAAAACCCCCTTGAGGTCTAACATTCACAGTGCTTTCCAATTGCCCCAACTACTTTTCCAGATTATGTAGGCTCTTCTTGTTCTAGTGAATTTCATCATCCTGCCTTTGCTGGTTGGCTAAAATTTGTCTTACCACCTCACTATCACTCATATTGCCCAAATTGGCTTGCTTTACGGGTTGCTGCATCTGTTGATTATATAATGAATTGCCACCTTGTGGCCTGCGCTGAAGGGGTCATTAATTTTGTTGATTTCCACCCCAAGAGAAGTTTGGGTGGTTTCTCCAGTATGGGTTATAAGTATTCCCAAAATTGTGGTGCCCACCTCTATTGGCATTGCCCACAAAGTTCATAGCCTCTAGATTTGCCCCACAAACTTTTTTCCATGTGGCCTCCTCGTCCACACATACCACACCAATCACTCTGCTACTGTTGGACCATATTCACTAGAGTTGGTTGTTGGCCCAAAGACAAGCTATTGAAGTGAGTTTTCATCATATTCTACATTGCTAACACCTGGTCTTGCAAGGCAGTCAGTGCATCCACCTCTAACATACTGGCCTGCTTCTGAACTATCGGTCTGTTAGATCCTCTATTCCTCTCAGGATTGCCTTGTGTAATGCAATTTAGAAGAGCATACAACTCATCGTATGTCTTCTCCAGTGCTTGTCCACCTGCAGCAGAATAAAAAGGAATCTTGGTGTTGGGTTCCAAACCTTCAATAAAGGTATTGACCAACACTTCATTAGCCTGACAATGATGGGGAAAATTGATGAGAAGATTTTTAAACCTTTCCCAAGCTTGATATAAATTTTCTTTGATCTTTGCCCGTAGCCCAAAATCTCACTCCTCAGCTTGGTTGTCTTGCAAGATAAGAATAATCTTGTCAAGAACTTTCTAGCCAGCTCATCCCATGAAGTGATTGAGCTGGGTGGCTTAATTTGTAGCCACCTTCGTGCTTCCCCCAGTAGTGAAAAGGGAAACAAGTTCATCCTCACATAGTCTATTTTCACCCTTATGAGGATGAAAGTATTAGCGATCACCAAGAAGTTCTGAAGATGAATGTGAGGATCTTTATATGGCAACCTAATAAATTTCTCGACGGAGTGTAGCAATTAGACTATGTTCTATTTGAGCTCCCAATGACCACCGGGCTCTAGCTTCCAAAAATAGCTCGTGACATTAGTAGTGTTGGGATTGCCACATCCTTGACCAGCCTAGGCACTGCTGCTGGTGCAGGTGGATTCTGTTCTGCCATCTCCTCTCTAACAGGTTCAACCTCTTATTTATTATCCTCCTGGTCTTCCTGTTTAGTGAGATGAATCGGTGAAATTGGGTATGAGACACCTGCCTTTTTTTATTGGCAAAAGCAAGAGTCTGGTTCCTCTAGTGTAACAAACTTAGTACCTGTAAAATCAACACGACTAAGATCAAGCGTAGTGAACACAACAAAGCAAAACAACTCAGAGAATTAACTAACTTCTAAATTTAAATCCCCAGCAATGGGGCCAAAAACTTGTTGCTCCCCAACGCAAGTGTACATGATCTTAATAAGTAATATAGTGGTCCTTATTAGGAACTGGAATGTCAAACCTAAGTGATTTAAGCTAGAGTTCAATTATCAATCTAAGTTATTGTATTAAGTGTGTCCTCGTGGAAAATGATGAAAAGGTTGAGCTGAAAATTAAATTATCTAATTAAACTATTACGGTCAACTGGATTGTAGTGAATTATCATATTAAGTTCAATTCCGAGATTATAACCTTTTTGACACACATTCTAGACTCAATGCTTGCAATTATGTTTGGGTCTCTTGATTATTGATTCACATGGTTGAGAATACCTAAGCATGGTTGCACGCCTCTACCGGCCTACCCTTATTGACTCCCTAACTGCATCACTGAACAAGGAGAGACAAAATTAATAAGAATGCTTTAATGTTGTATTCATGTATTTGAACCAAGCTAGGTGTAAGGGAAGTTGTCACGGGTCTCCCTTACACGAATCAATCTAGTTTCCTAGATGAATAAGCTCCCTATATTATTGTGTTTTATTCATTCCAACATCTCTCGAATTTAGAATGAACAATTTATTTACCCCGTGGTTGATCAGTCTATGAAGTATTGATAAAAGAAATATAAGAATAATCTAATGGAAACTTATTCATACTACACAAACATCAAGAACTAGAACATTGTCTTTGCCTACAATCCAAAAAAATGGGAAGATTAGCCACCCATTATTGTCTTACACATCAATAAAAAGCTAATCAACATTCACAATGGAAAATCAAAGGTCAAAACTAACCAAAGCAACCCTAGAATGAAATTCTCAATTGTCTCTCCTCTGTTCCATAAAAAACCAGATATGAAACCTAATGTTCTAAACTGAATATAACTTTAAATTACCACATTTCTTTTTTCCCCTTGCATCTTCAAAGTCCGCAACGCGGACAAGGTTGTTTTGAGTGGATTTTAGCATTTAATGCTAACTGGGATAATTTCTTCTTTTCTTCAACAAGTCCGCAACTCGTACGTTAACCATTTTTCTTCATGTCTTTTTCTCCAAGATTTCAGCTTGCACAGCTTTATTCCCTAGGTCCACAACGCGCACTTGAGCACTTTTGCTGAGCTAATTGATTTCTTCACTTAGTTCTGCAATTGTATTCTTCCATAACTCTGGGTGTGAGTCGAGACTTACATGTTCTGTTCAAAAACCTATAAAAACATAACCAACAAACGCACTTGACCCAGGTTTAGCAAAATATGATGAATTACACTAAAAACACCTAAACTCTATGGATTTATCCATTGACTAAGCTCTATATATAGGTGATTTGGCTAGTTTGGCATATAAATAGGCCTAAGATCAATAACTCCTCTGAAGTAAGTCTCTGTGGTAGAAACAGGTAGAGCAGTAGGTGTCTTGAGAACACCAGTGGCTTTGGTTGGTCGACCTCGACCCCTCACTTACATCTGCGTATGCACCTTTAAAGTGGGATTCCTAGCACTGCTAGCTGAAGTAGTCCTTTGAGTCATGGTACACTTAGGAGGCGTGATCTGCAAGCACATAATGCACGAGTTAGAAAGGAGTTTTATAGAGCTTTAACTCTAGCACACAAACTCAGAACACAAGAAAGTGTAACAATTTCCTAATGTCCTATATCCTCCGGCTTATAAAGTATGGTGCAGAACACTCCCATAAACAAGACTATTAGATACGACTTCATAGACTCCCTAGAATTGTTGAACTATCTGCTCTGATACGAAGTTTGTCATGCCTTGGGAGAGTACCCTTGGCATGGCCAGCACTTGAATAACCATTGTCGATTCCCTAAGAGAACCACCTGGCCTCATTGTCACATCAACTCAACAAGGGACAAAATACTCAAATAAAAGGAATCAATTGATAAATATAACTCTCATGAAATAGTCTCCAATGAACAAGTCTGGAAATAGAAATACTCAATGTCCATCAAGCCTTTACTCAACAATCTAGAAGGTACCATAATAGGTAATGAGTACCCCAAATCAAAGAAATAAACTACTCAATCGAAATCAAGGTAAGGAGGGCTCACTAGCTCTGGAAATGCACTGAACTAGACCTCAAAGATGCACTAGCTAAAGTCCTCTATCACCTGTATCTACATCATGAAACGATATAGGTCCAAATGGACGTCTGTACATGGAATATGCTGGTATGTTAAATAGTCAAGAAAGTAAAACTCAACCCACTCATCTCAACTCGAGCAAATTATACTCAACTCAACAGGAATGCAAGTTTTAAATAGAAATCATGCTTTTGAAAATAGACTCAATAGTAGTAAACTTAGTTTATAAAATACCATGCTCAATCAATGTTTGTTTAGGAGTTTCTCTTAACTGACATCATATCTCATCACCTTTAATTTGGTGATGCACAGCGAAGGCAACATCATTGCCATGCCCGTCTTAGACTTGCCAAGGTAAAGGATGAACAACTCTCTCATGGATCCATAGTAAATGTTGATCTTTCGGGATAAGAGTTGCCAGAACGTGTTGTATGACTATCCTACACTAGCAACATAGTTCAGTAGGTTAGACTAGTTATTTACTCATTCCCAGCGGTACTCGATACTCCTCCCAAGGCTAAAATATGTTCCACATATTAATCAACTCAGATCTCAATATTTCTCAATAAATCAACTCAAATCTCAACCTCGTTAGGCTATCTCAACTTAACTCATCTCAGTGTCTCATCAACTCAAACAATCAAGAGGAATTCAATCAGACACAACTCAGACTAAAATGGTCATTTGGACTCACACAATTATAGTCGTTATGGAGTGCAAGCAATATGCATCAATGGACATGCAATCATGATACTATATTCTCCTCATGCTCAATTATGTCAATTTACTCAACCCAAAAAATCAAACTCAAATCTCAACTCAATCCATGTATAGATTCTATAAAAAATTATTCAATTTAGGATTCATAATATCAAGTATTAAATCTATGCATCAATTTCATATCAGTGGTCATGCAATACAACAAGTATCTCATATATCATCATAAGAACTCATAATAAATGAAGCATTTCAGTATTTGGATGATAGGAGTTTCTAAACTCATCTCTTGTTCTCACTCTTGACCCAAGTAAGTGAAAAGGGCGTGTGAATGAATGTAGTTCCACACTTTAGTAAGCCTTACATATCTGGAAATAGAAGAAGCAATCAACTTCGATCAATCCTCATGTTAGAACTTGAAATCCTTTCTCTTTTCCCTCCTCTGGTGCTCTCAAGAAATCTCTAAGTGTGAAGAATAGTGAAAATACCCTTAGGGTTCTGTTTTAAGACTTTAATTAGGTCTAAAATGTCCAAGGATTTGAGTAAAAAGGGATAGGAATGGTCAATAATACCCTTCTTAAAAACTGCCAACAGGTTCTACAATACCCCATTTACAGGTCGTAGACCTTTCTATGGGTCGTAGATAACCTCTCGTAGATGAGGGGTCCAACAGTTTAAGTTACTGGAATTTGTCATAGGATCCACGAAGCCCCCTCTATAAGCCGTAAATACTTCTACGGGACGTCTGGTATTTCGTAACTCAAATTACTGAAAAGTTGATTCTTGGATCACCAACTCATGAAACCAATTTATGGACCGTGAAAATTTTTATGGGTAGTATGTTGTTTCATACATGGATTTAGAAAATTTCTCCGAGTCACTTTCTACGGGTTGTAGATCATTATACGGGCCATAGAGGACCCTCATAGTTTTTCTTCAAGCAATTTTCTCAGTCATTTTCTCAGTTTTCTCTGTATATTTACTCATTCTAGGTGAAAAGAATTAGGGGGTGTTACATATTTGACCCTCATTCTAAAAATAATTATTTTAATTTAGTTGTTCAATTTATAAAATTAAAAAATTAACATCTTTTCATTTTTATCCTTAGTATTAAATAACCATATAAAGTAGTGGTAATCAATATGCAAAAGGGTCAAATGATATGAAAGGCATCGAGTAATATAGTAGAGGAAGACATAAACACATGCGATTAATGAATATTATATTGAAATAACAGTAATAAAAATAATACTAAATTTGTGACAAATTCATCAAAATGTGCAATTACATCATGTTTGGTTGACCATGTAGTTACTTTATTAACAAGTAGTTTGGTGTAATTGACATGCGTTAATTACAATCTCCAATTCTCTTGGGGAGGGGGTGAATTATTAGTAATTACATAATGTAATTACAAGGTGATTACTTTTTAATTTATTCCTTTCACTTCTATTTTTTTGAAATTTATTTTTATATCTATTATTTTAAAAGAAATTTATTTCTATTTGTAACACCCGGTAAAATTATCAAAATATCCATAGAGGAGAGATGTGCACATAAAGCGTCTTTCCATGCTCTCATGGAAAATTCGATGCCAAGTGTACGATCAGCATGAAACATTATGTGGGAAAATGGCCTCGGTTGATTTTTAGAGCAAGGGATAAAAGAATAATTTTACGATGCGAAAATGATTTCTAGAATAAGTACGGATAGGTGTGCGACGCGCACCTGAGTGGAATTACACTTAGATTTGGTCCAAATATTTTCTATGAGATTAGAAAATTGTCGAAAAATTTTTGAAAGAAAAAGCACAGGTACGTGTTAGGTCCATGTCGCGGACCTAGTCCCCCGACTCGTTCCACCGAAGTCCAAAATTTTAAATCTTTCAAAGGGCATTTCAAACATTTCTCCATCCCTTTTAAACTTAATCCACAACTTATATAGGTCGGTTTTGGCCTAAAAAGGGTTCCTAAACCCATTCCAAAGTCTATAACGCTAGAACTAAGAGGAAACTATGAGCGAAGGAGAGGAGAAAAAGCTAGGGTTTCAAAAGAATCGTGCGAGTTCTTCCAAGTTATCTGGAATCCAAATCTTCCTGGTATATAAGGCCACCTAAAAATTCTACTTTTGTAGTTATGCTATGTCCTTAGAAAGAAATCAAGCCAAAGTCAAGTCAGTTTTATTAAAGTTGTTGCGATATACTAAAGTTTTACCATGCAAATTTTAATGTAATTATTGTTCTTGTTCTAAGGATTTCATTGTTGAGCATGTTTCTTTATCATGAAGTATTATTACAGTTACAAAAATCCTAATTGAGTTGAGAATTATTTTTCCTAACATGTTTTACTTGCATTGAAAAATGATTAGTTACTACAAGCACTTAACTAGACTTATGTACAGTTGAGTTAAAACATTCTCTAGAGATTAAGTTATGAAACAAGTTCAGAAATGCTAGTTTAAAGAAAATATATAGAGTCAAGGCTCTAAACAGTTTATTTTTAGTTTTCCCCTAAAATGGGACATTTTCACATTTATTGAGCACAGTGCATGCTTGGGGAATAGCATTGAGCACCGAGGTGGGTATGAGTTCAATAACTCCAACCCCATGAACAACGTAGCAAGCGTAGGATAGGATTGTACCAGATGTATAATTCCTCATATTCCATAGAGATGACCCAGTTTATATATATCCACAACACTTTATCCCGTACCTCGGCAAGGTATGGGATGGGATGACCTTTGCAACGTGGGCAGTATGTTGTATCATTACGAAGCTCATAGTGATGGTTGTCGTTCAGAGAAACTCCCCAAGTTATAGTATACATTGTTTTCAGACAAAAATAGAGTTGCATTTAGTTGTGCATTAAATCAGATATTTTTCTATAAGCATTACTTATGTTTTGACTTATTTTGACATTGAATCTGTGATTTAAGCATTTTACCCTGAGTTTTCCTGTTTTGGCTATTTTACATACTTGAACATTCCATATACTGACGTCGTTTAGGCCTGCATCATTTAATAATGCAGACACAAGTGACAGAATCTCTCAGCAGGCATATCATCAAGTGATTCAGCATTTCTACTTAGCCAGTGGTGAGACCTCTTTGCACCAGAGGCTCGTTGATGTTATTTCCTTATGTTTCAGTTACTTTCTTTTAGTTTGGGATGGTTGTGGCCTGTCACTATACCCATTCTCTAGTCATGACTAGTAGAGGCTTCATAGACTGATCGACAGTGTTTTAGTATCTCTTTCAGATTGTTGACTTCCTAGTTGATTTGTTTCATTATAATTTTAGACATGAATTCAGTGGTTGTCTTTACTTCTAGCCTATTACTTTTGCTTAGGTCTTTCGCTGAGTAAAGTAGTCAGGCCAAGTAGTTCGTTATTGGGCAGTGAAAAGAGTAACAGGTGTCCCTGACGCTATTCCTATAATAGGATGGTTTCTGAGTGCCGGCCACGTCCAGGGTGTAGACTCGGGGTGTGACAAACTTGGTATTAGAGCAAGGTTCAAGCATCCTAGGGTGTCTACGAAACCATGTCTAGTAGAGTCTTTATTATTAGTGTGAGGCGCACCACATCAATAATGGAGAGGCTACATGACATTAGGAAGTGACCTTATTTGGTATTCCATTTCGTGCTTTAGAGTTTAACTCTGATTAGATCCCTTCTAACTCATGCATTCACGCATTATTTTCAGATCATGCCTCCCAAAAAAGTAGTTAGACGTCCTGCAAAAGCTAGGGGTAGAGGATGCCCTGCTAGACAGAATGTGAATTAGGCTAAACCACAAGTTCCTGAGGAGCCAAGAGGCCCAATTATGCCAACTAAGCAACCACCACAGGCTGATTTCTTTAATACTGAGCTCCAAAAGTCCATTTAGACTCTTGCTCAAGCAATGACAACACTAGGAGTTCGGCAGGGAGTGGGCAGACAGGATGCTCTCAAAATGTTTAGGATTCACAAATTCTTGAGGATGAACCCGCCAGAGTTCACGGGGTTAGCATTAAAGGAAGATCTAGAAAACTTTATTTATGAGTTGCAGAAAATATTCCAGGTTATGCACATAGCTGATAGAGAATGTGTCAAGTTAGATACATACCAGCTTAAGGGATGGCAAGAGTATGGTATGATTAATGGAAAAAGAATAGGGGAGAAGGTGCACCACTCTTAAGTTAGGTTATGTTTAAGGAGGCTTTCTTCGGTCTTCTTTTCCCGCAAGCTGAGGGAAGCGAAAGTAAGAGAATTTCTGAACTTGAAGCAGGAGCTTATGAGTGTTCAAAAGTACAGCCTTAAGTTCACTCAACTATCCTGCTATACCCTAGATATGGTAGCTGATATGAGAAGCAGGATGAATTTGTTTGTGGTCGGGCTCTCCCAAATGACTAACATGAAGGGCAGGGCAGCTATGCTAATAGGAGACATAGGTGTACCCAAGCTAATGATATACTTGCAATAGGTTGAGGAGGAGAAGCTGAGGGACAGGAAAGAGTTTTGCAATAAAAGGACTAAGACATCCACTGAGGAGATAGGGAAGAGAAGGATTGAGAATGGGAGTCGCCCACCTTTTAAGTCAAAATCGTTTAGGCTAGCTCAATCATCTGCTATTTTACCTACATCAAAGGTTCGACATGAACAAAGGACCCAGAATTTGAGAGGTCAAGGAACCCAGTCACAAGGGAGTGTGGCTCAAGGACCTTCTCGCCATCCATTGTGTGGCAAGTGTGGTAAGTTTCATCCCGGAGATTGTCTTGTGATCGCTGATGGTTGCTTCAGGTGTGGACAGATGGGTCACTTCCTAAAGGAGTGCCCGATAAAAAGACTAAATTATGGAGGCCATAGGGATCAGTCATCTACATCAGCACCAGCAGGTAAAATGGCTCCTCGAGGTGCTACTTCAACGGTAGGCAGGGGTGCAAACCATCTGTATGTTATGACCAACCTCCAGGATCAAGAGAATTCGACAGATGTAGTCACTGGTGTTGACACCCAATTTTAACCTTCCACAATATGGATTAGTTATCGAGCTTCTTCAATTTTTAACAATTTTAAATAATAATAAAAGAAATCTTTTAAGTCGTTTTAGTGATAATCTTTTAATTTTCAAATTTTATATATATAAGAGTTAGAGTTGGACTAGTTATAGTGATCTTGCAACTTTGAAAAAATATGATAAACATGCTCTAGGTTGGTTAAGGCTATGAGGATAAAAAAGGACGTATGCACCAGTCCATCAATAAACAAAAGAATTAGTATTGCATCGTGTGGTATTTGTATAGCGTTTGTATAGGATTTGTATATTGACTTAAGGTTAAATAAAGTTAAAGCCGTTTTATGCACTCTAAATAAAATAAGCCATTAATATCCCAAAGTTCGATAGGGATGCTGACTTTATTTATATATATTTTATATATATATAGCATATTTTCACATAGTTACGCGTATATAATTACGTACTTTATCATTAATTTTTCATAATTTCTTAAAAATCATCCAAAAAGATTTTATTTTTTCTAAATATCTCATTTCAATTATAAATTATTTTTGGATGCAATTAGTCGATAATTAATGGAATTATTTCATTTTGATAATTTTAAGAAGCTCTTTATGAAGAGTTGAGTGATAAAGGCGGGAAAAAGAGATTGTATAGGCTCGCTAAAGTAAGAGAAAAGAAAGATCGCGACTTGGACCAAGTGAAGTGCATCAAAGATGAGGAGGGCGAGGTGTTAGTGGATGACACTTCTATTAAATTAAGGTGGCAAGCTTACTTCCATAAACTCTTAAATGAAAAAGGAGATAGGGATATTGAGTTGGGTGAGTTGGCAAACTCCAAAAACCATCGTGATTTTAGGTATTGCAGGCGGTTCAGAGTTGAGGAGGTAAGACAGGCTATTAGTAGGATGAAGAGGGGGAGGGCGATCAGGCCCGATGAGATTCCGATAGACTTCTGGAAGAACATGGTCAAGAATGGCATTGAGTGGTTGACTAGACCGTTCAATGCTATTATAAAGACTACCAAGAAACCTGATGAATGGAGGAGGAGTACAATGGTTCCATTGTACAAGAATAAGGGAGATATTCAAAGCTGTAACAATTACAGGGGTATCAAGATGTTAAGCCACACTATGAATGTCTGGGAGAGAGTAGTGGAGGTGAGGGTGCGAAGAGTAGTATCTATCTCAGAGGACCAGTTTGGATTCATGCCGGGGCGGTCGACTATTGAAGCAATTCATCTTGTTCGGAGGTTGGTAGAGAATTATAGGGAAAGAAAGAAGGATCTTCATATGGTGTTCATTGATCTCGAGAAGGCATATGAAAAAGTCCCAAGGGATGTCTTATGGAGGTGTCTAGAGGTGAATACTATCCCTGTAGCATATATCAGGGCGATTAAGGACATGTACGATGGAGCCAAAACTCGGGTAAGAACGGTGGGAGGGGACTCAGAGTATTTTCCTGTTGAGATGGGACTCCACCAAGGATTTGTGTTGAGCCCTTTCTTGTTTGCCTTGGTGATGGATGAGCTGACGCGATCTATCCAGGAGGAGGTACCATGGTGTATGCTATTTGCAGATGACATAGTACTGATTGATGAGACTCGGACTAAAGTTAATGATAGGTTGGAGGCCTGGAGACACGCCTTGGAGTCCAAAGGATTCAAATTGAGCAGGACCAAAACTGAATACCTAGAGTGCAAATTCAGTGTTGAGAGGGATGAGGCAAACCCTGATGTGAGGCTTGCCACTCAACCCAAGCCCAAGAGAGAAAACATTAAGGATTTGGGGTCCATCATTCAGAGTAGAGGAGATATCAACGATGATGTCATACACCGTATTGGGGCAGCTTGGACTAAATGGAGTCTTGCCTCTGGAGTATTTTGTGACAAGAAGATACCACCTAAACTCAAAGGTAAGTGTTACAAAGTGGTGGTTAGACCATCGTTGTTGTATGGAGTGGAGTGTTGGCCAATTAAAAAGGCACATGTTTAGAAGATGCATGTCGCAAAGATGAGGATGCTGAGATAGATGTGTGATCATACCAGGAGTGATAAGGTTCGGAATGAGACCATCCGAGAGAAGCTAGAGATGGCCCCAGTGGCCGAAAAGATGAGGGAAGCGAGACTGCGATGGTTTGGACATGTGCAGAGAAGGAGTACCGATGATCC
>JAPFFP010005216.1:0-17712 GCA_026153255.1 Solanum medicagineum
GGTTAGTCCATTTTACAAAGGAAACTCTGCCGGATTTTCGGTAGAATTGCTCGTAGTAATTTGGGTTTTCGTATCTGTAATGGTGCCCAATCGGCACTGGTCAACACCTTCGGAATAACTTGAACCCTTGCCTGGATTCTAATTGACTTGTAGACCTTTTTGTAAATAATTAATTGATTTCCTAATTATCCTTAAAATTAGGTGGCGACTTCAAAATTAGTTTTTATTTCTAAAACTTCTTTTACATTCTTTAATTTATTTGAATTTAATTGATTTTTTGTGAGTCACCACGACATTGCACCTTCGGGATGTCAATAGAATGGCGATCCCCTAAGGATTTCCGAGGTTCTAAGCATTATGGATTCATTTTTTCAAGTTGAGGAGATTTTATTTTATCATGTGATATATTTTATCTTGTATATTTATTTTTTATTTGTATACTACGTTTGTTTTTTATTTATAATTTATTTCGTTATATGTTTCCATTTCATGCATAGCATACTTTCCGCCACTTGGCATTTTTTATTTCTTACTTAAATGACGATTTTATGTGGATCACAACCATTGAATCCAAATTGTTTACCGAGGTACCCTAACAAAGTGAGTTGACCTCGAAGGGCCAACAGTCGTTATCTTCCCGGCCCGAGTAGTCCGCTTGGGTCACTGATCCACTTTAAATAAAGTTCACTCAAAGTAAACTTAGGTTAGATTGGAACTAAATCCCTCATTTAGATACATTTGCCTAGAATGACCTGATATTTATGGCGTATTGGGTCCATTAGAAGACCACCTTATGTCTAATTGGTCTATGGCCAAAAAGACAATCACTCAATTATTTGATGAAATTGAAGGATATGTATGTCGAGTTGTGTATACCATTGCCCTTTGGGTTTGAGATTTTTATTATTTGTAGTTTAGTTTATTTTATTGTAAATAAATAGTTTAGAGTTATAATCCTGCGTGGAACTGATTTTTATTTGTATATCCTTCCCCCTCATTCTGAATTCCCATTTATTTTATTTTTATAATTTGTATAATGTATTTTTGGGGGAGATGGAGCATATCTACAAATGACATACACATTCTTTAAGGGGTCGTTTGGTGTGAGGGATAAGAAAAATTAATCTCGGGATAACTTTTTAGTTGTCTTCAATCTTTTATTTGGTTGCAAAGGTTGGGATAACTTAACGAGATTAACAATTAATACTGGGACAAGTTATCCCCCCTTGAGGATGGAATAATAATCCTAGGATAACTTATCCTGGGATAAAGTGGGTAAAAATTCAAAAATACCCCCTTTAAACTCTTTTTTATAGACTATTTTTATATTCATGTATATTGACATAATTTTTAATAATATTTATAATAGTATTCACAACCTTAATTAATTGTTATTTTTATAATAACATATTTTTCTAATAAACATTACATTTTATATATACAATTTCTATTTATGAATGTATTATAAGTTGAATTTATTTGTCTAATGCTTATTTGTATTTATATTTTGATTCTCTTAAAATGTTCACACCACTGTTAAATTATATATTTTTGATTTAATAGTTTTTTATTTACTTAAAAATTATATTCTATATATCAATTAAAATGTAGATAATTTTAAAATTTAATAATAATTTTTTACTTTAACAAACTTAAATGAAAATTTTATTTTTAAGCTAAATAAGATGAAAATTTTATTTAAAGCTAAATAAGATGGACATTTTGTTTTTATGTTAAATAAGAAGAAAGTTTAATTTTAAAAAAACATGACATAATCATGAAAATGTATACACAAAATGATTTATATTAAATAAGATGAAAAGTTTATTGTAAGAATAAATAGCTAAGGCTCGCAAAAAAAAAAAACTTTTTTAAAAACAACTAAATAAGGTGGAGAGTATTTTTGTAAACAAACAACTTCTTCTTAAAAATTATGCAATGAATAGTACTTTGAATATGACAAACCAAATGAACAATAAAAATTACTCCAATCATAACTTATCTTATCATAACTTATTCCAACATTACTTATCCCATTATAACTAATTCCATCATAATTTTCATCCAAACCAAACGACCCCTAATTGTTAGATTACCTATGACTTAAAAAGGTCACATCACTTTAAGAAAAAAGACTTTTAACGACCATTTTCTTCACGAAGGAAAATGAATCCGGTTATTATAAATACACTTATAATAACTAATTTTTTTTCGATCGTTATAAATACACTTATAGTGACCAAGTTTTTTCTAGTCATTATGAATACACTTATAGTGACCAAATTTTTTTCAGTCGTATAAATACACTTATACTGACCAATTTTCTTTGGTCATTATATATACACTTATAGTGACCAAAATTTTTTCGGTCATTAAAGATAAATTTTAATCCAATATTAACAAGGGGATAAATTTGATCATTAAATAGCATAACATCCCATCGTTAAAATATATTAGTTAGTGTAAAAATATTTGTTAATTAATATGAATGCAATCAGAACAGATCATGTTATAAGTATAACAAGTGACGTTTTGTTAATCATTCTGTTAAGAATCCTCCATCTTTTATCATTTTCCTTATTTCTTAAAAACTTTTTAATAAAAAGAATAAAATACTAATGTATTACTTTCTAATAAATCTATCCATAATTCTTATTATAGTCAATTATATAAAAATTTGAAATATTATAAAAGCATTCAGTTACAATCTTTTTGGCACAATTTTTTTAACTTAAATATTTTCTAAATATAGTTTCTATATATGTTTTTATTTTGAAAGACAATTTATTTATCTTTACATCACCTTTTTAAAGATGCAAGATAAAGTAGATAAAAAAAAAATGTAATGAAACAAAAAGTTTAAAATAGAAGTAATCATCAATATCAATACTACCTTAAAAGCACCAACACTAAAACCTAAAGTTAAATTACGTAAACACCGCCTCACTTTAAAAACCTATGCTAATTCTTTTTTAAAAAAACTAAATGCCCTATTACATTTATTTTAAAAACTGCGACAGAAAATACCATAAACCAACACTTGCGAAGAGATGCAATCCTTGGCACAAGAAAAATACTAAAATTACCAGAAACCAACGCTAGCGAACAAATGCAATCCTCAAAAGTTAAATTTACCTTCATTTACTGGAGACGCTGTTAGCTTTCCAACCTTCTAGCAGTAAAATGCTTCGCAAGCGTCGCCTTGACCGGATGCAAACAGTTGCCCTCATTCTGTATAACAACCAACAAAGGTGTTCATCCCCATCAAACACCTACAATCTGCACTCTATACAAACAGTAATTCACTTTTATCATGCATTATTTACCCTGCCTATTACTCACTCACATAGGCTTATCCAACCGTAACACCCATTCACCTCTATCTAATTCTTCGTCATCATCTTTGCCTTTTCCCCTCTGTATGCAGATTATTTGCCGGGAGTCACATCTACAGATTGGGTTCATTTTCAAAATCACTTTCATTACCTCTATGGAATCGTATGTTCCAGGCTACGATGATAGTGATAGGTCAATTTGTGTATATTGTGAAGAGTGAAAAGTGTACAAAAACATGTAATGGGTTCAGTTGGAAGGCATTTTCTGGTTTGCTAGAGTTCTTCAAGTTATGAGCAGCATCGGTTGTGATGCTAATGTTTGGAGTCATGGAATATTTAGATAATCATCTTACTTACTGCCCTTGCTTAAAAATCCAGAATTGGCTTTCGAATAACTTTCTACTTGGTAAGACAATTCATTCATAATGTTCGCATATTACTATGGTAAAATTTCCCAAATGATCACATAATATAGTTTTTTATTTCCCATGTATCAAAGTTTCACGATTTTACTTTGTAACGTAAATGCCAAAGATTGTGCCTTCTTAAAGACCTTTAGAACACATAAGACTTGTAGTAGTAAAAAGCAGCCTCATGTCATGACCATCTTTGCGTCGTGTTAAATAAGTCCAGAAACCTTTTTAGCTTCGTGTATTCTATTGAAATTTCATGTTTATGTACTCTAGTCATTCTTATAACATTTTGCTTTAAAAGTAAACTGAAATTTTAGCTTGACCATCAACGAAATTAGAGATAGCTTGATCATTGTAATCATAGTAATAGATTATTCTTTGTGACATGAATGCTTTGATTAAAAGGAGTAACAAATTTCCAACTTATTTGGTTAATACTGCCACAACCCAAGCCTAGGGCCTAGATGTGACAGGCGAATTGGGGTCCCGAAGGGACCCCAAACAATCCTTATAGCATATCATTACACATACTTGGTCGCGGAAACAATATAAAACAATGTAAGAATTATAAACAAGGGGAATTGGGACTAAGGGGGAGAGAGAGATTTACACTTAAATAGCTTGAATATCATAAGTGTGTCAAAGCTCAAGCGTGATACATAACATGTCTAACAACACCTCTACTACATAGATAAGAGCGGGGGCCAAGACAAGTAACCGAGTTCACCCTTATAGTTAATACATACAGAAAAGAAAGATAGTCTTAAAACATAGAATAAGAGAATAATCATTGTCCCCAGAATGGAGGACTCACCAAAGGCTAACTTGAACAATCTGTCTAGCCACAAAAAGAATCAATAGGAGCTCCGGTTCCTATATGGTAACATCATGTAGGCATAGAGTATGCGTTAGTACATTTGAATGTACCAAGTATTATGGGATGCAATGCGACACAATAGACACTAAGCGTGATATAACAATATTAAATGTATGATCAATGCATAAGTAAAACATGCTTAAGTAACTCATGCTCATATAGGATATCATTTGTGAAGGATAGACCAAGTGAACTAACTCCAAAGTACACCATACCTTGAACGGCGATTGAGGCTTGATATCCGCTCAACAAGGCATCCGAGGCTTGACACCCCCTCGTCAAGGTGATTGATACTTGGTACCCTCTCAACAAGGTGATTGAGGCTTGGTACCCTTAACAAAGCAACCGAGGCTTGCACCCCCTCGTCAAGGTGATTGACCCTTGGCACCCTCTCAACAAGGTGATTGCGGCTTGATACCCCCTCAACAAGGCAATCAACTTGCAACATCATAGAAACTTTTCATGAATTCAATACATGTACAACGTACTTTCATCATCGTAAAGTCATCATATACCTACATTTCCTCTCATCATTATACATCATATGCATACCATCATCTTATCATCATTCCATCATTATTTCATCATCATATAATCATCATAACAACATTCAACTTATAAGACATGCATTGGACCTGCAATTCCTCAAGAAACCCTAGCCGGACATTTTATCAAACACTTGGCGGGTGTGAAATGGGGGTAAAAGATCATGCAATTTAGAGATAAAATCATGCAAGAAAATCTATTGTAAAACCACTAATCAACAGCTTGTAACACCCTCAAGACATACATATCAAAAGCCCTCATCAAATCTTACATTAGATCCAAGATTTAAAGCTCAAAACATGCTAAAACAACCATACTTTCATGAACTGAAATCACTGTGTAGTAAATTTCTCAATATACAAGACCCACATATAAAATCAACTTTAAATCATGCAATATTAGTAAAAATAAGTCTTAGGAACCATTGGTGGAAGGACCTAATGGTTCAACGCCACATACCTTGACTTTGGAGAACCCTTGCAGAAGATTGAAAATGGAGACTTAAGCTTGAATGAGATCCTTGATGAAAACCTTAAGATTGGTCTTGCGTTTGGGACTTGAATTTAGGGTGAAATATGATTCTAAGTGTTTGAGTGAGTATTGGGGGAATGTTTAGGATGATATGAGGGTGAAATAAGACTAAGTATATGTATTTTCAAGTGTGGGAACCTTCAGGCCCCAGACTCATAAGTCTTGGACCGAGAAAATTAAAACTGACACCAAAAACAATAGAGTCCCTTGGACCGAGAAAATTAAAACAGACACCAAGAACAACAGGGGCGCGTCGCGGAGGCAATGCGAAAACTCCACTGGAATCTGCATTTTCTGCACAAATAAGTTCTACGAAAATTGGCATAAATCCTTCATCCGAATTCGGGATGAGGTGAAACTAAGTGAGTTGGAAAGGTAACTAAAAAGGATTTAATTTGGTAGGTCATGGGCCAACTAGTTCTTTGTGTGCTAAGAGATATGCCCCTTCAAAGTTGATCTTCCTAAATAGCTTCTTTTGCGACTTTCGGATTTTGACATGATTGCTCTAAAATTTGAGTTAGACCCATTACCCACACAATTTGACCCTCTGAACAAGAACATGAAGTTGGATTTTCGAAATAATGAACGTATTTTTAGATATATGGAAATTACGATTCCGGGCACTTTCGAGACACATTTTCGGGCACTTTTTGGGGACGTTAAAATATCTCCCCCTTGGAAACATTCGTTCCCGAATGTAAAAGAGACGTACAAGACAAGAGTATCATAATAAATCATCCCCAACAAGAATGCAGTGTTACATTTAAAACACAATTTTTTTTCAAAATCTCAATATAAGTGTAAAATCATCATAAACTTGCCAAGTTAAACATGAATGCATATGAATGACATAGTGGCTAAACATAAAACTTGGAATCATAGAAAGCACTTGACATGTCATCATAATCTTGAATAGAATGAAAGAAATACGGATATTGCTCCTCCATACCCGCTTCAGCTTCACGAGAGACACATACGAATAGACGACTCTTCCAAAGGGACTTAATGAACACAACATCCCCATTAATTAACCTCCACTCATCCATCTAACACCTCTACCGAGACTTCCTTCCAAGCCAACTTATCCTCTACCTCACCCACAACTTCAAAGAGTTCTATAACACTAGAGCTACCAACACATCCTATCCACCTAGAAGCATGAAGAACCGGGCGAACCATTACACCCAAATGCAATCCCCAAACTTAAGAAACTTTACCAACCTCCCTCTACACTCTATAAGGACTCACAATCCTCAACTCAATTGTCAACCTTAAATACACCTAACCCACTTGGAACCATAATCACCATCTCCCCCTAGGGAGACAACCTCCACTCTATCATTCTCTCACACAAAACTTCCAACTCTAATAACGCAAGAATCAAGGCCTTGCCTAATCTAGACCTCTTAACCCAAGAAGATTTGGAACAATCAAGAACACTATACTACCATGCTCAACTTCCTTCAACCTAACTCCCTATCTAGCCAGCCGATGGACCCCATTAGTCTCCTCTTTGCCACCATCCACAAACATGCTAGGTTACCTAGGGCACTGACCGCAATATTAGCCTTACCGGGGAAAAATAATGTAGACTCATTCATAATCCTTAAAGAATTCTAACCACCTTCTTACTATCCACAATGCATACCTATCATATTTAGCAAACAACCTCTTATCCTCCAAGACTTGCAACACTACCCCCAAATGATTCACAAGCTCTAAACAAATCAATACCTCATCACTAGAGACCACCACAAACATATCAAGGTAGGGTTTTAAGACCCTATTCAAGAACCCACAAACACCACCGGTGCATAAGCCAACCAAACAACTCCACCAATATTCAAAATGATCATTCCTAGTTCAAAAGGACACTTAGGGATATCACCTACCCTCTTCCACACTTGAGAACAAAACCTGAACCTCAAATCAACCTTAGAGAAGTGACTAACCCATTGTAGTTGACCAAATAGATCAACTATCCTCAACCATCATATTACAACCGTACGAGTTCTACACTCATTAGAAGCATGCTATGCAAGTAGCCCAAACTACCACAAGACCTCCAACCTATCAAGCTAAGTCCAACCAAAGTCACAAGACAAGGCTCTATGCAACAAGAACATGGGGCAACCCATATAGACCCCCCTCTCAATCCTTCGGTGCTAAGTTGTCATCCTACAAGAATACTTATAATATACATATACATACTTTCAAAGAGGCAATAGTCATTTTTTCCAAATCATTTCAATGCACCATTGGGATTAAAGACATTTAAACCACCATTCATAATAATTTATACTTAGGATCAAATGCTAAAATCATAATTTCATAGTCATAATATTCATACATAGGAATAGCACATTCATTACTAAATGGTGCAAGCATCCAAAATGCACAAAGAGCCGTAATCAATAGACATATATGTGGTCATGATATTATCATAACCAATGTTTTATCAAAATCACACCATAAAACAAAATTGGGCTTAACCCGTAATATAATTTCTCAAAGTAATTAATGTACATGAATGCATATACTATGAATAATGAGATAATGATATGGGTAATAAAGACTAAATCTAAAACCAACATTTATGTTATGAAATTGAAGTGAAAATACAATTAAATCTATATTTAAATCCATAGTGTAATAACCCATGCATAAATAATTCTTAAAGGAGACATACATACTTATAACTTCATCAACCCAAAGTAAATCCTCATATAATAGTTTAAATCATATTAAAATCATCAAATAAACACTACCCATGCATCAATAGCATTTTAGGAATCATAATAGTCAAAACCTCAAATTAAGTAAGTAAAATCTATTTATGTTTTCTTGAAAATAGTTTTGGTCTCCTCAATTGGAAGGGATCGAGGATCAGCCTTCATACACATAAATCCTACTAGCACCAAGGGATAAAACAAGAAATAGCAACCCCGGATCTATCAAATCACCCTACTCAAAACATCAATCACAACATAGCCTTACATAGGGTCAACTAAGTTGTAGGATTAAAAATAGAAGAGAACCTACTCACAATCTCCGGTAATAGCCCACTAAACCCAAGAGGCTCCTAATATCCGATGAAGTGAAGGGTCTAGGCTAATCTCTAATCATCTTCGTCTTACTAAGGTCCACCTTAATACCATCACTTGGCACCACACAACCTAGGAAGGCAACCTCTTACCACCAAAATTCTCATTTTTCCAATCTATCATCCAATCTCCTTCCTTAAACTTTATAGTACTACCCTCAAAAGACTCACATGCACAACCTCATTAGGGAACACAAACCATATTATCATCACCAAGGCTACCATAAACCTATTAGGGTAAGGACTAGATATCTTACTCATGAGACTTATAGGCATAATCGGCGTACTAGTCAAACCAAAGGACACTACGCCAAAATTCAAAATATCGAAAAGGACATTTAAAGCCTCATCCACCACCAACAACAATTCCATAGACAAAACAACTTAGGTTCAACACCTCTATTTCTCACAAGATGACAAATGCAACCCCCTTAGAGACCCAATTGTACCTTAAGACAAGATTGGATGTACCGCTTTTGTTACCACTTGACAACCTCCCACTCAAAGACGGTTTCATTAGGGGGTCAGATTTTAACTCTACGGGTCCTACCACCAAGGAGATAGACATGCATGCAACTATTCCATCCTAAGTACAACATCAAAATCCACTACATCAAATTGAACAAGACACAAAGCAAGATCTAATGCAATACAAACCCGGATCAACATTTATGAATTTTCTAATAACAATATACCCAACCAAGAGAATAGGTACCAAAGATCCACACAACCACTTAGGCATACAAGAAGCCCTACCATCAACTAAAAGTATAGAGAAGAAATAATGAAACTCGGATCCCTCAAAATCAAAACCTTCTACTTACCTTCCTTCATCTTCCTCCTTGAAGTGACATGATCAACTAAAAGAGCAAAGAACATTCGTTAGAGGAAAAATCCATATTTCGCTTCTAAAGCACGACATAGACCATGAGGAAAGAAACATTTACTAAAACGTGTCACAGCCTCCTACTCATAGTTGTGGTGCACAACACAACCATGAATAAGACTCTAATCGATGCGGTGTGGTGGACTTCGAGGATCTATCAACCTAGTGCTCTGACACCATCTTTGTTATGACCCAAGCCTAGGGCCTAGATGTGACTGGCGAAAGGGGAACCCAAAGGGACCCCAACAAGCCTCATAGAATATCATTACACATACTTGGTCGTGGAAGCAATGTAAAACAACGTAAGAAATATAAACATGGGGAATTGGGACTAAGGAAGAGAGAGAGTTTTGTACTTAAATAACTTGAATATCATAAATGAGTCAAAGCTCAAGCGTAATAGATAATATGTCCAATAACACCTTAACTACATAGATAAGAGCGGGGACCAAGACAACCAACCGGGCTCACCTTCATAGTTAATACATACATAAAAGAAAGATAGTCTTAGAATATAGTATAAGAGAATAGTGATTGTCCCCAGAAACTCACCAAAGGCTAACTTGAACAATCTGTCTAGCCACAAGAAGAATCAATAGGAGCTCTGGTTCCTACATGGTAACATCATGCAGGCATAGAGTATGCGTTAGTATATTTGAATGAACTAAATATATGGGATGCAATGTGACAAGAGATAAGCTTCATAATCAACAAGAATAACAATAGTCAATAGACATGATATAACAATATGACATGTATGATCAATCATAAGTAAAACATACTTAAGTAAAAGATGCTCATATAGGATATCATTTGTGATGGATAGACAAGGTGAACTACTTTCCAACTCCAAGGCACACTATTTCTTGGATGGTGATTGAGGCTTGATACCCTCTCAATAAGGCATTCGAGGCTTGACACCCCCTCGTCAAGGTGATTGAGACTTGACACCCTCTCAATAAGGTGATTGAGACTTGGCACCCTCTCAACAAGGTGATTGAGGCTTGGTACCCCCCTCAACAAGGCAACTGAGGCTTGCTCCCCCTCGTCAAGGTGATTGACCCTTGGCACCCTCTCAACAAGGTGGTTTAGGCTTGGCACCCCCCCAATAAGGCAATCAACTTGCAACATCATAGATACTTTACATGAATTCAACACATATACAACATACTTTCATCATCGTAAAGTCATCATATACCTACATTTCCTCTCATCATTATACATCATATGCATACTATCATCTCATCATGATTCTATCATTATTTCATCATCATATAATCATCATAACAACATTCAACTCATAAGACATGCATTGGACCTTCAATTCCTCAAGAAACCCTAGCCGGACATTTTATCAAACACTTGGCGGGTGTGAAATGGGGGTAAAAGACCATGCAATTTAGAGATGAAATCGTGTAAGAATATCTATTGTAAAACTACCAATCAACACCTTGCAACACTCTTAAGACAAACACATCAAAACCCTTCATCAAATCTTACATTAGGTCCAAGATTTAAAGCTCAAAACATGATAAAACAACCATACTTTCATGAACTAAAATCATGTGCAGTAAATTTCTCAATATACAAGACCCACATGTAAAATCAACTTTAAATCATGTAATATTAGTAAAAATGAGGCTTAGGCACCATGGGTGGAAGGACCTAATGATTCAACACCACATACCTTGACTTTGGAGAACCCTTGAAGAAGATTGTAAATGGAGACTTGAAACTTGAATGAGATCCTTGATGAAATCCTTAAGATTGGTCTTGCCTTTGGGACTTGAATTTAGCGTGAAATATGAGTCTAAGTGTTTGAGTGAGTATTGGGGAATGTTTAGGATGATGTGAGGGCGAAATAAGGCTAAGTATATGTATTTTCAAGTGTGGGAACCCTTAGGCCCAAGAATTATAAGTCTTGGACCGAGAAAATTAATACAGGAACCAAAAATAACAGGGGAGCGACGTGAAGGTGATGTGAAAACCCCACTAGAATTTGCATTTTCTGCACAAATAAATTCTACGAAAATGGGCATAAATCCTTCATCCCAACAAAAAATGAAGTGAAAACAAGGGCGTTGGAAAGGTAATTAAAAGGGCTTTAATTTGTAGGTCGTGGGCCATCCATTTCTTTGTGTGCTAAGAGATATGCCCCTTCAAAGTTGACCCTCCTAAATAGCATTTTTTGCGATTTTTGGATTTTGATATGGTTGCTCTAAAGTTCGGATCAGACCTATTTCCCATTCAATTTGACCCCCTGAACAAGAAATGAAGTCAGATTTTTGAAATAACAAAAAGATCTTTAGATATATGAAAATTATGATTCCGGGCACTTTCGAGGCACATTTTTGACACTTTTTGCGGTGGTTACAATTATTTCAACACATTGCATATCTTTTCATTTGTTTTTGTTGCTGCGAATAAAGTCACTTGATTATTATTTTTGAAAGCGGAGGTTAGATGTCACACTAGATTCGACCTGCGGAGGATTTATTGATTGAGATTCCACAAGTACGCTGCATGGGTCTTTGTTATAGTCGTTGGCTTTAAGATCCTACTAATGCAAGAAAAATATTTTACTATTGTGAAGCCAAATTCTAAAAACATGGTCAATCAATAAAAGTATGTGAAGCTACCTCATTTAAATGCTTCAGGAGTTCTATCAACTTTTTGCTCGAGTCCTTCACTAATAAGGATTTAAGAAATTACATGATTTTTTCAAGAACGAGTGTTTCTCAAAAACTAGGATAACATATTATGGGATACTGAAGACTAGAATAATTAAATTAAACAATAGAAGCTGAGAGCTTACTTCTCCTCTTTATATGCCCTATTGCTAAGTCCAGTGATTTTGTGTTCTCCACTTGCATTTTGCCAAAATATTATGCCTCTCTACAACTAGACCAATTAATTTACTCTCTGATAATTCTTCATGCATATTTTACCTCCTATAGTTGTATTCCTATGCCTATTTAGTCCTTTACACTATAACATCTACTTTCTACTCAACCTTTATCATTTTAATTATTTGAATTCGATTGAATATATAGTTATTGCCAGCCATTCCAAGAAATTCCAGAGCACTTATGTAACGAAAGAAACACACTTACTACCCACTGAACCCCCCAATAAGTGACCTTCATTCCAAGAATACAACTATCATCACTAGACAATGAATGTTATCCTTTCAAACTTATCCAAAAATAATTTTCAATACGTTTATGTTTTGCAATGATGATAAATAAAGTACAAGGTCAAAATATATTAATGTGTTGTATTAGCCGGAATATGTTTTTCCACATGGCCAGCTATATGTAACACTACATATAGAAATATGAATGGCCATGACAAGATTAATGTATTCGTTATGACTAAACAATCAGATCAGTAAACAGGGACATACACGAGAAATATTGTCTATAAAATAGTAGGTGAGAGGTGATTACTACCAAGTTTAGAAGTAATAAAATATAGAAAAACATACACACAACATGAAACTAATAAAAGATTTATTGGTTCTATTAATAGTTTTTGAGGAAGAGGAGACAATATGAATAACACTGAACAACTACCAAAGCAGACATTATTTTTCTTTATAATCAAGTTGCTACAATAATTCAGAACTATTTAAATATGATATGTATTTCAAGACACCGCGTAATTGATAGAAAAACAGGTGATAATATGATATGCTCAATAAGTTACTAACATAGTGCCTACAACATACGCCTATGGTATAACTAGGCATACACATGCAATGCACGTGTGGTGAATCTAGTAATATTAAATATATAATTATGAGCTTATGAGATTAATTTAAGGTACAAAAGTTATATAAATTTGGTAGTAAGTAATTTTCTCAAGAGGATAGATGTTTTTCCACTTGCAAATTACCTTGATCAATAAACTTAAGAATCAGTAATAATGTTTCTTCTAATAAAACAATATATATTATGTCGACTTTTTCTTTTTCATTATTAATTATGAAACTAATAAGTGTATGCGAAGAAAAATCATTCGCTTGAGTTAGAAAAGTATAAAGTGAAATATTACAAACAAAAATTTTTAAAAGTTTTACATGGCATATAATCAATTACTAATTAATTAAGAAATCTTGATTTTTTTATTATTTAAAATTTAAGATGATATAATTGACTTGTATCTCATAATAATTTTAATGATATTAAATTATTTATATTAGGTGAAACTATTATTATAAGAAGTGAAACTGAAAGAAGTTAGGGATTTCATCAATGAAGCAATGTGCAAAAAGTCAATAACTTAAGGTGCAAAATACAAAATAAACAACTTTATGTCTAGAACTAGAAAGCCAACTTTCTTTTTATTTGGTTGTGAGAACAGAAAAAAATTTTATATTTCATTATGGTTAATCTTTGATTTTGCGAAAAAGAAAAAAAAAGGTAATAGTTGTTAGTAGTGTTATTAATAATCATACATGAAGTTTTTATACTTGTCTTTTGACAGATTATGCAATTTAAAGAACTCATCCTTAGAGAAAGTGAAAGAAGCATAAGTAACAAAAAACTTCGAAGCACAAGAAGAATGTATTTCATATTTCAGAAATTATTTAAAGATATTCAAGTTTTTCCTTTACTGCGCGTTAAATAATATATCATACAATTTGCATGTTTATAATTTTGTAACGTTAAGCAATATCATTCTTTATAATTAACTATGAAATTTTATATGAATATAATCAATTTGTATGTTTTCATATCTGCACGTATTTGTTTGTTTGTGTGTATATACATGCACTCTTGCTGATCTGATTTGTGGTTATAATTAAGGTTTTAATAATTGCAACTGAAGTGAGCCTTGGAGTAACTGGTAAAGTTGTTGTCATGTGACCAGAAGGTCATGAGTTCAAACCTTGGTAACATCCTCCAGCAGAAATACAAGGTAAGGCTACGTACAATATAATCCTTGTGGTCGGGCCCTTCCTCGAGATTGCACCGGGATTGCATTTTTTTTTAATAACTAGATTATCAATTAGTGAAGGAAAAATCTAGTTGTTAAAAAGAGGTATAACAACTGGATTATGGACGTTGTTAATGTTCTTTTAACGACCAAATTTAATCCGATTGTTAACTTTTAACGAAGGAGCTTTTATCATCCGGTGACGAAGGAATTTTTACCGTCATTATTGACTAATAACGATTGAATTTATACTTTTAGCAACTGAATTTCTCCTCATTAAATATATATTAGGATGCATTATACATTCTTTATTTGTATAAATATTACATAATTATTCATATTTATTTGATTTTGTGTAAATACATATGAAATGACCCCAAAAAAGTGCCCAAAAATGTGTCTCAGAAGTACCCAAATTCGTAATTTCCAAATATCTCAAAATCCGTGTGTGATATCAAAAATCTGACTTCATATTCTTGTTCAAGGGGTCAATTGAGTGGGATGATAGGTTCAACCCCGATTTAAGAGCAACCGTATATAAATTTAAAATCATAAAATGCAATTTTCAGAGAGCTTTTCGTGCACCTAGTGTGACGTGCCAAGGGCGCGCCTCAGTACAAGTTTTGCCCAGTTTTTCTTGTCAGGTCTAAGGCCTTTGGGTCTTCGACCTAAGTGTTCCCATGCGTGAAAATACCTATACTTAGCCTTATTTCACCTTCATATCAATCAAGACAGACTCAAATACTCACTCAAACACTTAGCCAATATTTCATCTCCTAACTTTAAGTCTCAAACTCATCCGGATTTCAAGACTCTCACTCAAACTTCAAGTTTGCATCTTCAATCTTCATCAAGCTATTATCCCAAGCTAAGGTATGTGGGTTTCTTTCATGGGTTACTTCTACCCATGACTCCCAAGCTCTATTTTACCTAAAATTGCATGATTTAAAGTTGATTTACTCATGGATATTATCTATTATGAATTTCACTGCACACTATATTGGGGTTCATGAAATTGTGACTGTTTTAGCATGTTTGAAGCTATGAATCTAAGATCTAATGTGAATTTGATTAAGGGTTTTGATGTGTATTGTTTGAGGGTATTACCAAGTATATATTGATGGTTTTACAATGAATTTTATAGCATAATTTCTCTCTTGAATTGCATGATTTTACACTAGCACTACACATTCGCCAAGTGTTTGATAAAATGTCTGGTTATGGTTTTCTTGCGAATTGAAGGGTCAATGCATGTCTTATGAGTTGAATGACTATATGATGATGAAAGGAATGTATGTATATGATATTATCTCTATGATGTGGGGAAAAGGACCAAGCCTCACTGGGGAGGTTGTAGGCCCGAGTAACCTTGTTGAGGTGTTTGTACCTCGATCGCCTTGCTCGGGAGGTGGCAGGCCCGTGCAACCATGTTGAGGGGTTTGTACCTTAATAACCGCGTTGGGGGTTTGTACTCTATCAACCACATTAGGGGGTTTGTACCTCATCAACCACATAAAGGGTTTGTACCTCATGAGCCTTTTCCAAGAAGATGGTAGGCCTTGGATTGCACTAAAGTGGTCTCTCCTTACATATGGATTATGTTCTATATAAGCATGAGTTTACTTCAATCATCATTCATACATGTCATATTGCTATATGCTTATTCTCTACCTATGTTATGCATTTTGATTATGGTGCTTATCACTTGTTGCATTGCATACTACATACTTAGTACATTCAAATGTACTAAAGCATACTCTATGCCTACATGTTGTCACCATGTAGGAACCAGAGCCCCATTTGAGCATCCTTATCCATGTGGCTAGTACGATTCCACTCAAGCTTATTGGTGAGTCCTCCATTCCGGGGACGTTGCTTATTGTCTCGTGTTATATACTAAGACTACTTTTCTTTCATGTAAATGTTGACTATGAGGGTGAGCCCGGTTGTTTGTCTTGACCCCCGCTCTTATATATGTAGTAGACGAGTTGTTGGATATGTCATGTATGATTTTATAAGCTTGACTCTTGTTGTTATGATATGAATGATGTCCCTTAGCCCCAGTTATCCCTATTTTTACTCTTGCTGCTATTGTATTGCTTCTGCGACCAAGGATGTGTAATGATGCGGTAAGAGGCTTGCTTGGGGTCCCATCGTGTTCCCCTTGTGCCTTGTCATGTCTAGGCCCTAGGGTTGGGTCGTGACAAACTTAGTATCAAAGTACTAGGTTGTTAGATCCTCGGAGTCCAACATACCACATTGATTAGAGTCTTTTTCATGGTTGTGTTGTGCACCATAACTATGAGCTAGAGGCTATGAGGCGTTTAGGAAATGTTTCCCTTCTTCTTACTCTATGTCATGCTATAGAAGTAAAGGTAACGTTTTCCTCCTAATGATTGTCTTTTGTGCTATGCTAGATCATGCCTAACACGAGAAGAAGATGAGCCCACACTCCCCAGGGGCAACCGACTAATGGAGAGCTTCGGGATGCTCTCACCTTGCTTGCACAAGTTATGGCTAACCAAGCAAACCAAGGGGCCCAAGCCCCTCATGCTTCTACACCAGCATCTCGGTGAGAGATTTCATGAGGATGAATTCCCTCGAAATTCCATGGGTCAAAGGTGAGTGCGGACCCTCAAGAGTTCATTGATGAGGTCTACAAGATTTTGGCTATCATGGGTATGAGGTTGGAGGATAAGGCAAAGTTAGCGGCCTACCAACTCAAAGGGGTAGCAAAAATATGGTATAACCAATGGAAAGAGGAGAAGGGAGTCAACAATATGGTTCTATGGGAAGAGTTCAAGGCGGCATTTTTTAATCAATTCTTCCCTCTTGAGCTTAGGGAAGCTAAGTTGGTGGAACTTATGAATTGGAGACAAGGGTCTATGAGTGTGAGGGAGTATGCCCTCAAGTTCAATAACTTTCAATGTATGCTCCATATTTGATGGCCGACTCAAGCTCTAGGATGAATAAATTTGTGATGGGTGTTTTCCACTTGGTGAGTGAGGAGTGCCGGTACGCCATGTTGATTAGTGACATGGAATTGTCACGTTTGATGACCTATTCCTAATAAATGGAGG